>OMKZ01028424.1:0-15034 GCA_900302535.1 Neoniphon sammara
GGGGTGGGAGAGAGAGAGAGAGAGAGAGAGAGAGAGAGAGAATAATATCCATTAAAGGTCTGACACAAATACCAAATACAATAAGACCATAAAGGCGCTGGGATTTAGGATATTTCTTAGGGAACGCTGCCAACATGAACTGAATTATAATAAGTAATGTACATGCAGCAACACTGAAAAAGATCTGCTACATACTTTGTTGACCAGGGAACAACTTCTAACCCTGACAAACCATTATGCAAGATTTAGAGCCTTGCCAGGCACCTTTGCACGCTTCACGTGGCAGTGAGAGGCAACTTCAAACACTTTGAACTTCAATACCTAGAAATCCTCTAATGTGTCATCAGTAAACTGCACTCAGCACGCCTCTGTTTATCCAGGCAAAAAGGGGAAAACTATAGCGTCTCAATTAGAGGAGACCGGGTGCTCTTCTCCACTGCAATCCCACTTTGTGATGTGGACAGTTGGATTTTTCTAGAAAAATGGCTAAGGTTAGTTCAATTAAAGGAAATACAGTAAAATCCCTGAACTCTGATTTTTGATTTCCCTTAAATTTCCCATTAAGTAGCTTCAAAGAAAAAAAAAATCTTATGACCATATTCTGTATCTGCTGGTTGCAGAGCTTCATTTAGCTGCTGTATATTGAGTGAAATATTCAAAGCCAAGATGCCACTGTTTTATGGCTGCAGCATTATATCAAATAGAAAATATCTACATGTCTTGTGCATCATTTTATACACATTTCCCTGTAATTCAGCAGGGCATATTTGGGATCTTTGGAAATCTTGGGACCTCTACGAGAATTTAGCATATATTTCTGTGGGCTTGAATGAAGCTCAGCCACTCGGGAATGATGAATCCGATGGGAGCGGTGGAGTGGACTTAGACTTGGGGGATATAATATATCACAGCAGTGCCAAACTTATGAATGAAAGTAAGCTGTCAGTTTCGGTCAAGGCCGTCAAATCCAGTGCAATACCCAAGACTTGTTATACATCTTTGGGGTGGCTGCCACGTCATGTTACAGGAACCAACGTTTTAACAGCTACAGTACCAATTTCACAAACACACTCACCTGCTCTCTGATTTGTGACCTGCAAGCTGGTAGATGTCACACTGTTTGCTTCACTCTGATGTATGACAGAGAGGAGGGCTTGTTTCACCGAGCACAGCTGCATTCAACGGAGAGTGAACTAGTATTCAGGGAAATACAAGGGCACTGTAGGAGGGTTTTTATTTTTTTTGGCTGGATAGATGGAGGTATGCTTGGCTGCATTTATGAAAGGATGGATACATGCTTGGATAGATGAATGGATGGTGGTAATATCCATCATCAATTGCATCCATTTGCCTCCTGGCAAGCAAGACCCCGGCGTGGAAGAGGGATGAAAGGCGTTTATCGATGCTGCATTTGTTGCTTCTGTTTAATGCCGTGAATTATTTCACAACTGCACATATTCTGTGGTATGAATTTGACCTGATAATGACAAAAAGAATATCTGAGAGCATAATTGAAAGTTTCATTACAAAGGTGTGTCTTTACCCCTTTTGCCCAGTCGCTCTTTGCCTTCAGCTATACCATCTGTATTTCTGTAGCTCCTGAAAGGCAGCCAAAGCCAGCTAAACCCACCACTGACTCCCTTTCAAATCAGCCTATATCTGCAGACTGATTCCTTGTATCTTCTGACCTTTTGTCAGTGCAGAGGCCATTGCTTATGCATGTGGTTGGCAGACTGGACGTTTACTTCACTGAAATAAGCGAGTGACAGACAGTACAGTGCCTTTTAGTCTGGGAAACTGACCCACATCTGCTATGTGGGCCTCTGAAGTTTCTATCACATTTAAGAGGTTTATTTTTGACATTTTATTTAATCAAACAAACGTATTGCATCACAAGAGCAGCTGGAGAGAAAATACATGCTGTAATACATGCAAGAGGCTATGTTTAAAGCAAAAAACCCTGCTGTAACAGTCATGAAAATTGACATTTGTGAACATTATCAAAAAATCTTACAATTAAATTATAAGGTACATAATATGATGTATCTAAAACAAATTATGGATTGACTGCTGCTTTTAAATGTTACTCATCGCTGCTCACTCTGACTCTCACTGAGCTGGAAGATTAATTCTGAAACAATAAGAACGTATGGACAGAACTGCTCAGCCTCACCTGAGACTGTGAAATTTTAATCGGTTTGAATCTATATTGTTGCCCCATTAACCTAAAGCAAAAAGCTTACCAAATCATGATTGATTTAGTCTTTGGGCTAAAGGTCTAAATACTAATTCCAAGCATAAAAGAGCCATTCCCCTTGAGACAGACAGGGTTAAATGAGGGTTAATATGATTATTTAATACTGCTTATAGGCTACAACAAATGTAATGAGATTGACTAATACTAATCGGGATCTACTTTGAATAGAAATCAGTGTTGTGAGTCAAAAATCACTCTTCATTTAACACATAATGGCTGCCCTACTTTGAAACTGGCATTTGCAGCAAAAGAAAATCCTAGTTGACCTATTCTGGCTATTTCTATTTTGCTACATTGCATTCTTTTGCTATAAAATGTGCTGAGCATGCATGGTCGGGTTATTGGTTTGCCCTGTAGAGCTCACGTTGTAAGCATGCCCAATACAATTCAAACATAGTGTAGATATTAAACAACAATTATGGTTTCAATTCTATTATTTTTTCTAAAATCAGGCTGGCCAGAAGTATAATTTGTGGAGGGCAGAGGCCTTTGCTTTAGCAGTGAGCAGCAAAACAAAGGTACAGTATGATGAAATTTATCTCCTTTGGCTCCCGCAGGATAAAGTGCACTAAGATTTAGCACCAACATATACAAGCAGAATGATGAAAAAGCAGTATCACAGTTGGCCTATATTTATTATTTGTCTCAAAGAAATTTATGATCCAAACTTAGATGCATTCGAAATGCGGGGATATTTTTCATTCTGCCACTGGATATTTTCCAGCCCTGCCAGCTGATAGCTGTAGCCTTGGCATTTGTGTGAACTGGGGATTAAATTTGAGGAAAGTTGGCCTTAACTCTATGTGCTCTTATAAATCTTGAAGCGTATTAAATCTAATGTGCTTAAGTTTCAGATGCATCATGAGAAATCATGCCATATAATGGCTGTGGCATGTAGCCTATGGCAACAGACTGAGCTGCTACCTATGGAGCTTTGAAGTGCAATTACCCATGTGGGCTTGAGGATATTAGCAAAAAAAAAATGATGTACCATACTGTTGCTGTTAACATTCAGGCACATTTGTGAACATCACTGCACACACACACACACACACACACACACACACACACACACAGTGGAGCACTCTAAATGGGCTGAGAGGAGTTTTCAGCACCTTGGACAGCGACCTTTAATCGCAGAGGGAGACGGCTGCAGAAGGCCACTAGGAACCAGAATACCACTGTCAGCTGCTTCAAGTTTGAACTTCTCATTACTTAGTCAACTAAAGACCTGCATATAAGCCTTACATTCCCCTCTCAGCATCAGGGTTGGTGAATCTCCTGCGAGGAAATGCAGCAAACGCACTCCTCATACTGTGAGAATGGGATTTTGGACTGATGAATGAATGTTTATTGACTGTTCCCAGAAATGTGACTGAGCTGATTGATTGAAATGTGAGCGTGTATTGGACTCTGATTCTAGATGCTGGATGAATGGCCTTGACTCTACATGTGTACAACATCACATGTGTTTACCTACAAACAATGACCTCTTTGGCTCATTTGGGAAGAGTTTATCTCTGATGAACCTTTGCTCTTTTTCATTCAAATTCAGCTATTTTTTTTTTTTCAGTTTCAACTTGATTAGCCACCTCGCCATAACACACATTAACTCTGCAGACAGCATGTGTGTTAGCTGTCTGCCTCAGGAGGCACAAGTAAATCTGCAGCGGCTCGTTGAAGGACAGTCAGCTCATTGACCATTCATCACAGATGAATGGTCACATTCACAAACTTTTTTCCCTCCACAAACATTTAGCCAGCATTACAATTTCTTTGTTGCACAAGCAAACACATTTCAAATCCTGGAAAATAGTCTGCTGTGGGAAACCTTGACATGACCTCCGCAGCGGAATGAACAGACAGCGTGAAACCGAAAGCCTTTCTTCTTCACTTGCGCCTCACAAGTGCAGATCACTCTTGAATTAAACATACACCAGTGAGGACTCGCGCAGCTCCAACAGCCAAGTTCTACTGTACCAGACGTTTCCCAGTCCAGCGATGTGTGTTCTCCCTCAAGGCTTAGTTTATTCATCCATAATTCCTTTAACCTCAATTAAACATCTGCTGACTATAAGAGAGCACATAAACGAGTCTAAATGAGCCAGATTGTCTGCAATAGTTGAAATAAATGCACACTGTATCTGCCCTTGAGGTCTTCCATTCACCGTGGAACAATGGAGTATTCAGAGAAAAAAAAACAAGCCTCTCAGAGCTGTTTTGTAACGGTGCCAGTGCTCTTAACTGCCCACAGAGGCCGTGACTACATGGAGCCTTATCAAAGCAACATAAGAACAGTCTAGACATAAAAGTGCTGACAGGAACAGATCGTTGCTACTTACCTATGCATGTGAGTGCGGGGAATGTGAGTTAAGGTCCTGCTTTCACATTGTCTCCGTGCACAGGAGATGAGCGCGGCGATAGCCAAAGCAAACTTTGCCAAAGTCCAAACTATTTTCGCGTTGGAATCGTTTAAACATGAGGCTGGAGGTTGTGCGGTAGTTAAGACTCTTACTGGCCTCGAATCCAATCCCTTTGTCTCAGCTGCTATTCATCCTTCTTAACCGCCCTGCTAAATGCCCATAGTAGCCAGATCGGATTTCGTCTTAGGCTCTTTTGTGCCATTATCTCTGGATGTTAAACTTTCTAACTGAAAAGGGAGATGGCTGAAATGGACTAAATATTCACCCACCGCTCAAGTAACAAGTGGCAATTTGTGTGCACATGCTCCATGGAGTTTGCCTCTGCTTTTATATTGAATACCAATTTTCAGATCTTTGTCAGTTAGTTAAGAGGTTTATAGTGGAAGCACTGGTATATCTGAGGGTAGGTAATATTCCTTCTAAATATGATCTTTATCCTGTAAGAGGATGAGGTATATAGGCCCAAGCTGGCTCTCTATTGTGAGCTTCTTAAACGTCTTTGCTGGATCTGCCCTTATAACAACATAGTTCTAAGTTGTTGCCTATTACCTATTATATTGCAACATTTGGAGAATGTGGTGCCACTGAAAGAAAAAAAATCAAATTTGAAAAAGTCTCAGTGTGTCTCAGTCTCTTAGTCTCAGTCTTTGAAATGATATTAATGCTGAATGTGTTATTGCCAGTTGATCATTGCTAATGATCAGCTGATGAATGCAGACAAGTGCTCTGTGTTACTGCTGCTTGACCTGAGCGCAGCCTTCGACACAACTGACTGATCATGCAGAACATTCATTTGACCGATGATATCCAGTCCTGGGCGGTGACAGAAAGCAAACATCCAAATAAACTAGTGGCAGTGGCCGTCTAGCACAACTGTGTCGCTGATGGAAAGGACAAGATGTCCCGAACTTTCCTTGCGTTAAATTCAGGCAGAGCTGAGCATTTTATTATTGGCCCTCTGTGCATAAATTCTGGTGCCTCTTGGCCCTTTAACTCCTCACTTCAAGTCTATCACAAGGAATAAAAAAGTTATTTTAAAAGGATTGACAACCCATCTTAAAATGTGCCCTTTTCATTTTATTATCACTTATGTAAACTGTCTCCCACCAATTTAGCAGTCCTAAATGCATGGTTAATAATCAGCAACTGCAATGAAATTAATCTTGTCTTGTTACTGTGATACATGGGGCTGAATGGGCATAGCTTTGCCCATGGCTTGAGCTGACAGATGGCTATTCATACTCAACATTTGGTAAACAAAAATGATTTGTATTGCCCCTCTTGTTATGTAGAAACATCACTACCACCCCACAATGAACAGAGAGGACCCTCGCAACATAAAAATAACTTCTGATCTGTTGCAAAGATTAGATAGGTCTTAGATTCAAAATTGAGAGACTAATACAAGCTTATGTGTTGCCTTGTCTATGTTAACACAGGTCATCATATCATATTAGAAGTCTGTCTACTATTTCAAGAGTTTTAATTATGACTTTTAAAGCTCTATTAGATCTGGCCTCTCTCCTAATTTCAGATGTTTAAACACTTGAGTTTGGTTGGATTTCCTCTTGGCCACTGGGGTGTCTAGGCTAAATATGTAATAAACAGTTCTATCTTGCAAATTACATTTTAAAGCACATTTTAACCCTTAAGCTCTGGTTTTCCCTTAAATTTCCCTTAAATTGTGTGATAATGTTACATACATATTCTGTATCTGCTGGTTGCAGCTTCACTGAAGCTACATCACACTTGTACTGACAAAATATTCACACCCAAGATACCATTGTTTTATGGCTGCAGCATTAATTACATATTATAGAAAATAGATGTCTTGTGCTTCATTTTATGCACATTTCCCCATAATTCAGCAGGACATATTTGGTATCTTTGGAAACCTTGAAATCTCCATTAGAATTTAAAATAAAGTTCTGTGAGTTTGAACAAACCTTGACTGTGTAGCAACCCACTGATAGGGCAAGCAAGCTTTTAAATGAAAAACTGTTTCAGTGTTTTGAGAAGTGCTACAGAACTGACGATTATCATGATTTATTATCACAAATTCTTCCAACCTAACAGATAAAGCCTTAATGTTCAGCCTTAATATTCAATAGCATTGGTCTGCATAGATTTATTTGTTCGTTAAAGTTCGTGCTCATGCATTGTTACCTGACCTGGCACAACTCTGATGAAATAAAGGAGAGCTGTTAGTCTGTTGATTCTGAGGGGTTAAAATAAAACAATAAAACAAAGATCCAATCTGAATCCAATATCCTACTAAGAAAAAAAATAGCAGCCTAGCCTCAACGAGCCTAATTTGTAGAGAGAGCTCTGGATGCTGTCTCAACTGCCAAGTGCAGTCAATGCCAAGACAGCAACACTGTCAGTAAACATTGGACAATTAGTTTTATAATGAGTGCGTAATGATGGGGTGAGGCAGATGTGGCTAATTCACGATGCATCAACTGTGTTCCTGAAGAGCCAGTCAGTATGCATAAGCTTGTTGAACAACTCTTTCTTGTTCAAACAGGCCCCTTGGCAAGAATGAATATATTGCAAAATGTGATAAAATTCTGTACGGCCTGCTGTGGAATAATACAATTATAGAACAGAGAATTCTTAATAAGCCTGAAATTAGTGAAACACCTAACTGCGGCTTCTACAGAAGGTTATTTTTAGGTCACCTAATTAGGCTGCGTGATGAAAAGATGCGTGTTCAAATCATATAAATAATTTACAAGGCAGATTCTCAAATATGTAACAATACTATGAGAGCAATTACAGCCAGGTAAAAATAAAACATTCATCTCCATTTACAGTTTTCCTTTCTCTACTCAGACCTAGCCTGAAGAATAAAAGATGTATGTTATGAAGCATAAACTTATATTGTGATATCAACTATTTTCTTCAAAGCGTCACAGTCAATAGAAAACTTCTCTGCACAAATAGAAGATGACAAAAAACAAACAAAAAAACAACTGGTGAACATCGATGAAAAAATAAAAGGGACAAGCTTTCAAAGAATAGGAGAGGGTTATAAGCCTTGGACGTCATTAATGTGTAATGGCTCGATGTTAACTCGGCACAGCCAAAACACTGCAGCTCCACCATTGTTTGTGGTACATGTATTTCCAATCCACAGGGTTTTATATTATTTATAACGGCCTACATCAGCCCTGCACAAACTGGCAGTGGATTTCACTGTCAGGCGAGCCGGGGAAACAGACAGATGACACTCCTCTGCTGGTGTTGTCAAGCAATCCACTGTAGGCTGTTGACAAAAGCTCGGCTTCTCTGCTGGGGGACTGTGAGCACTGACTGTCAGCAGCCTGCTTCATGCATTATGTGAACTGGCTTTCAACAGGACTGTGCACTTCAGCTGACACAGGCCCGCGTCGGAGAAGCCTTCAGCACTTGATTGAGATCTCGGAAACGCCAAATAATTCACCAAGTCTCTCAGCAAATGTTGCTGAGCCCATACAGACAAACAGTAGGGTACATCGGAGTTCCCTAATGGTTTCTGCTGGCTGATTCACCCACATGGCAAAACAAGGGATGGAACATTGTTTTTTTGTTTGTTTGGGGGTTTTTTTGGTAATGATATCCAAAATTTTCCCAACCATAACAGCCAATACCAGTATGAATTTTTCTAGGAACCAGAATACAAATGCAGGAGCAAAACAGGTTCAGCTTTTCTATCTTAAAGGTGCACTACGTAAAACTGAGGGTTGATTGAGGCAAGGTCCATTCAGACTCAGCTGACCAAAAATGCAGAAAAAGCATGTAAATTATCAGTGAATCAGGCCAATGATTAGAACCAAGTAGACTCAACCTTCAAATTTGGCCTTATTCCACCTTTTTTGTCAGTTGAATCTAAAGGGTCCTCACTTCATAGTGTACCTTTAAGATATTGAAGCATTTTCTAAACAAAAGATAAAGTTAGTTTTGTCCTGTTGCTAGTTTGACAGTTGTATTAATGACACAATCCTAAAGAAAATGTCACAAAAATATGCCAAATCTCACAGACAAATATCAACTGTAAAAATATGGATTGAATTGATAAAGCCTTTTATAAAGACTTGTAAAGCTGATATGGGCCAGTGCTGCTAGTCTGCAAATATATCAGTCCAACCGTTGCTGAAACAATTCAAAAGTCTCAGAACAGAGGCAATGGCAGCCCCTTTTATGAAGAAGAAGCTACACTCATTCAGCCAAAGCCACTTCCTTTGGTGTGTCATATTCCTGCTCTTTTCCATGTCTGCGTGTTTGAGCTCTAGTTAGCGGTAGGCTACTAAGGCTCCTTGATCTCACCCATTTCATCCACTGAACCTCTCACACTCCAAACAGATCCATAGGAGCAATTTTGTTCAGGAAAGGAAGAAGTACCGCCTGCCATAGGCTGCTAATATCCGCCTTAGAGAGGAACACATGTACAGAGAAATGGGTTTTTGAGTGCTTATATGCTCTGTGACTCACCAGACTTTGTATGCTGATGAAGTTGTTTGGGCTCACCAGATGAAACAGATTTCAGCTATGTTTGCATGCTATTCAGCATGAGATTTCTCTCTTGAGATGGTATAGTCAAGAGTATTCCCAGCTGCCACCGCCACTGCCTTTCTGCACCGTTTAACTGGGAGAAATGCAGTGTGGTTGTAAAAGGGCTGCATTTAATTATTGAGAGATCATGTTGAGAAAGTATGAGCTTCCTCTTATCTGTTTTTAAACTGTAGTCCAGCTTCCTTGGCATAAGATCTGCAATGTCATCAGGTGCTTCATGTTTCTAATCAGCATGTCTGAAGACCTTTCCTGTTTGCCGTCAATCGAAGCGTGTTTGGAAAGCCTCGTTAGGGACATCCATGGCTGCGTGAAGATATTTAGGATTCTGATGCGCGGATCTGAGATCTGTACAGACACCCAACAGGGAAAGGAAGCAATTGAACTCAGGCATGCATGCAAGTCAGTCAAGCCTTGTTATCCAAGGGAAAAATCAATGGTTTCCTATCTGAGTGGGCAGACTGCTTTGCACAGCGCTCACATACCGCGGGAAGCTCAGAAACAGTGGGACCAGGCTGGCTGACATTGGAAAAGTCCATTTAACAGGGCTGTGTTCAGTTTAACATTAACCAGAAGCCCCACAGATTATTAAGAATGTGAATATTTTACTTGTACTGGAACCTTGAAATGTTTACATATTTTATACTTCATACCCAAATCCAACATGCCTAATTCTCGCTTTCGGGGCTATGTAAATTTTCAGTCTACATGCAATTATACAGTATGAAGACATTGATGACATTACCATGCAACCATATGCCGTTATCAAGTTGATAATTTTCTGCAGTGAAGCAAAACAAATACACCTGTGTGTCTCAATCTGTGATCATCAGCCTCACTGTCGGGCTGTATCTTTTTCTTTGCTACTTAGCATTCATTTGAAGGAATTGTGCTTAATTGGATTGTGGGCATATGATAAGCAGTGTCAAAACTATCACTTGTTCTTTTTATGCAAGAGGGTAATTATAACACTGCATGCAGTCTGCTACTTAGAGATATTTCTCTTATTGTGCCCTGTAATAGGTGAAGCAGATGATTACAAATAGCAGGGCATGGAAAGAGTGTCCAACATAAAGGGTGGGGGCGCCATATGGCTGGTGTAATGACCTGGCAGTTGCCTTACCTGGCCTCCAAGACTGCGACTGAAAACAGTTGGCCTCATGGCAAGTTTTGCATGAGGGATACTGAATGCCCTCAGAGCATCTTAGGTGTAGACTTCTTGGCAGATTTTTAGTTACACAAATATTCCTGAGCTCTGAAGTCAGAAATAATCTCATTGGCTGATTTACATTTCAATGACCAGAGCCAAAGAATTACACATTGTTTGGCTGAGTAATGTTAGACTGAAGCCCAGTGAAAAGGGCTATGGGTAGGAAAGGAGCTAGCCAATATTATAAAGTAGAGATCTCTGGTACTTAAGGAAAAAATGCAGCACAGCCAGGCTAAGCGATCTTTCAAGTTCAAATTAGCCATACTAACATACTGTAGCTATCAAAGCTAGTTAGCTAGCTTGCTGAATTCCAACATCATGAATTCCATGGTCATGGTCCATAGCATTTATACTTCTTTGCTATTAATGTTTGACAGTTAGCTAACTTAATTCAATCTGAATCCCGCTGAAATTCAATCTTGCACAACCAGCTCATCTCACGAGATCATTCACTGATGTTTGACTCACAAAACCATCTGGCCACGCTGCAACCGAAGCATTACTGGAAGCCACAAAATGGGTGAACCATTCAGCATTCCTTGAGAAACTGTGGGCATGATTTTGTTAAGGACAACTGCGAGAACTGATACTGCACCAAATTTTAAAAACAAACACAATGTTGAAGGTATGCATAGCTTTTTCTGACACGAACAGGAAAGAACGGTGTACCAACATGCTAACATGCTAGCAATATGTGCACTGATATGCTTGCATTGTTTTCACCGTGCTTGTTTTCAGGCTGGTTGTGCATTATGATGTCCGTTTGATTGGACTAATGAATGACAGATGGTTGATGCAATCACCTGCCATGTATTTTTGTAAATGCCCATTCCTGCCGCACAATAGCTGAGACTCTGTTTCAGGAAATGAATAATGGGAATGAAATCAGAGTATTGCAGTGCCAGAATAGTTTACCTCAACCAATGAGATTATTTCTGCCTCCAGGGCAGCTCTGCCTCAAAGAAATGCTTGCAAAATTTATTCAAAACCTATTGAGATCATAGGTAGTTGCCAGTTTCCTGCAGTAAAATATCTGGGATTGAGTTCTACTTGTCCCAACCTCCACTCCTCACAAACAACGGCCCAATAAACCAAATCAAATTTAATACACACCAAAATCCCAAAAAACCTAATCGACACACAGAAACCTACAAAATGCAGCGACATACTCAGAAGTGCACACTCCCACATATTTGCTTCCACGTCGTGCACAAAGCACATTCATGTGCAGTCCTAAATGCACACACTTCCACACAGACAAATAAACACTGCCATTGTTTGGTTCCGCTTAACTATCAAAACAGGACAGACAGAATGATTTATGCTTTGAATGCCCTCTACCCTTGAAAGAGATAATTTGCTATTCGCCCACGCCAAAGGCCAAGTTTTATCCATCTCCCTTCCATTTCCACCGTCACTAAGCTCCATTAATGCAGGTAATTGAGTTCATTTTGCCCTGGGAAAACTCATCTGACACCTAATCATAACCTAACTCTTTACCTGATGCATGATGATCCATGGTTTCTTTTTCTTTCCCTACCAATGGTGGACTCGTACACTGAGGTGAATGTGGAGGGAAAAATAATCTGTTTTATTATCGTATAGGCACGTATCATTACAAACACTGTAAAGAGCATGCCAGGCCTGTTTGCTCTACTTTCTTTCAATTATTCAGCTGTGTACAGAAGCTTGTGTTAGCATCCATTCCAAAGGATTTGTACCAGCACAGTGTGTCAGCTGAATCTCAGGTGTTTACAGTTATAGCACAGTAATAATGCAAGCAAATTATTATAAAATCATATATCAGGTGTCTTCCAATGAGTAAGTCTTCCCACAAACTGGTGCTTCCATATTATCACAGCTGCATGAATTCAGATACACTGTATGTAGACATTCTGCATGTTTACTGAGTTATTTTGTACTTACAAAACTGCAAAAAAAAGCACCTCAGGAGTATGAACTGCAGCTCATACAGTAGGCTCCTTGATTACAACTATAACCTTTAGATTGACTTCCTCTCTCTCCACAAACATTTTCTGCTACTGAATAAACATTATGGAACACTTGCAGCCCAATCTAAAAGGTCATTTTCACTATCTATAAATGCCAGGGGTATTAAGCACGTTAAAGGGTGTCAGAGCAGCCGTTGTGGAAAAGTCACTGAAAGAAGGGGGCCATTGAGACAGCTGAACATCAGCCTTGTCAGGGAGGTGAATGTTTGGAAATAGCACAAAGAGAAAGCCAAAGTACCACAGTTATCAATTCAGGCCTGGGCACAGAGATGCTTTGTGTTTTTCGTAGCCGAGTCTGAAAAGAGCTGGCACTCAGTAACCTTTATTAGTCAGTAACAGCTCTCTTTGCAATCTTGTCAGGGCCAAGACCCAACGAATGAAACCATGGTAGCCAGCTGAGATTGTCACTGCCACAGGGCTGAAAGTATGTCCCTCACTTTATTGCTAGCAAACTTCAACTATGTCACTGTTGTTCATGATGCTGTCTGGGCTGCTGTAACTATGCCAACCGCCTTGGACCAAATTTGGCCTGGCAGAACTGCATAACTTCTGAAAATCATTGTACTTTGAAAAAAAAAAAAAAACTCCTTTAGTTCATCACTCCACTAATAACACTCCACAAAAGTGAAGTACTATTATCTCCACCAGCCACAATCCTACTCAAAATAAGGCTCAGGTGTACAGCTAGCTAATTGGGGGGCAGTGCTCACTTCACTGGACAGTTCTTACTTCTTCCTACATGTGCAATAAACGCCTGATTGATTGTTAGGTATATCGTTGCTTTTCTATCCCGGCATCTGAGACAACTTTGTGCAGTGTGATGAGTCATGTATGTTTTGGGCAATATCCCCTTTTGTTGACTGAGACTGAGACAAGATGTTCGATACCAGTTTAGTTTCACCTCTGTACGTCCACTGGTTCGGTTCCGATGGTTAGCATTTTGTGTTAGCTTAGCATAAAGACTTGAAGTCTGCAGGAGTCTTGCTCCGTCAAAGTGATAAAACAAACTTTACAGAAATTCTGAAGCTGTCTTATTTACACAATGTATCCGGTGTATTTGAAATATACAAGAAAAAATAAAAAATAAAAACAACCCTTTTTTTTATTCCCAGACTTGTATTTCAAATACACATTATACATTGTGTAAATAAGACAGCTTTGGAGTTGCTGTAAAATGCTAACCATCGGAACTGAAGCAGTGGACGTACATGGGTGAAAATGGTATCAAACATCTTGTCTCAGTCTGGGTAAGTAGGAAAAAGGGGATATTGCCCAAAATGTTGGAGCATTCATTTAAAGTCCTATTGTCATGAATAAATGGCATGTAGCATCTGATGTTTGGTATCTTCACGTCCAAATGTGAGTGTTGCACCTGCGGCACAGCTGCAAACAGGGTGGGATTAGGAGGAATACATCAGGAGGTCTGTTCGGGGACTAGTGTCAGTCATGTCCGATCAAATCACCTTTTTCCATCTGACAGTTTTTGTGCTGGAGAAAACAGTCCAATATGAATCCGCCACAAAAGCTTCCCCCAAGAGGAGACCGTTGTCCTTATCCGTGAGGCACAGAATACACTGCACTGTAAATTAAATTACACTGGGAGGAGATAACGCATTTGGTTACCGAGGTGCTCTGGCCCTAGCAGAACTGTTGCCCAGTGTAGGAAATGATTGATGTATGCTGAACAGCCAAACACAACCACAGGTTCAGTTTGGCAGCAGGAGAGGGGGCATCTACCAGCCAGTCCCTGACATCTGCAGCCAGTGTGGCCACCTCCATGTATCACAGTACCTACTGACAGTTCCATGTTGGATGACCATCATTCATACCACAACCATGTGTATGTGTAGTCAGACTAAAGGAAAAATGTTGAATATTATTTTTCCTGCTTGAGGGATTTACATCAAAGAGAAAAACATATGATCCAAAAACCTGTTTGCTAAGCTCTTGAAAAAGATCTGTTCATGCGTGTATCTCTTGGTAAAGCAACAAAAAATAGCACAGACCCCAACTGCACCTTATACCGTGCACTTTTGACCCGGTCTGAGCAAGTGGGCGCCACAAACGCAAAAACCTGGTAATCCTTGACGGCAAAATTGCATTGCACTGCTTGATCTTTACTCACACACCCCCTGCTGCGGCCCTCCTTCCACTTAGGTGCAGTCAAGTTCACAGCAAGTCACAAAAATACCGGGCGGGGAAAAAAAACCTGGTGAAAATACCTCTCCCCGCCATGCACGGTCACATAAATCGAGCCCCGAGTGTCAATGGTGGATGAAAAACTGACTCGACAGGTTTGAGTTCCACGAACATCACTGGGTGCCTGATTTTCAAGGAGCATTTGTTGCCAACGGGCTGGACCACATGCAGCGGCATGCAGGGATGGCTGGACAAAGCAGCATCCTGGTGAAAAATTGTTACCCTAAAATGAGCTGCATGATATTGAGTGACATGTTTTTGTTTTGCTAGTGTGCTGAGTCGCTGTCAGTGAGATGTCTGTTGTTGCCAGCAAAGGCAGAAGCGATTTACTCCAGCTGAAGATTGTGGGAACAGTGTTTTTTTTTTTTTTTTTTTTTTTTAG
>OMKZ01028427.1:0-10370 GCA_900302535.1 Neoniphon sammara
ATATAAATAACTTCAAAACTTGGCAGAGCATGGGTACATTACTGACCTTTTAACCCTTACTGAATCTGAATGCACCCTGAGCTTCTACGGCAGAGCACTTAGTTTAGACTCAAGACTAAAGCATATTACTGTTCATTAACTCATGGCATGACAGAAGGTACGTTAAGTATGGCCTAGTGGAACACACACACACACACACACGGCATTCATCAGCATAAAACAGATTGCTACTAATTCAGACCTGAAGGAAAACATGCACTGTTCGTACATTTCGCATGTATACAAACTGTGCAGTTGTGTACATTTATAAGCCCCCCATAATTAAGAACTGTTGACTTATGAGGAAGGCATTCAGTCACGCTCTAAATATAGCCTCCTTCCAAAGTCTAGAAACACTTATCCATGGAGTGTTGGCTTCAGCGCACACCAAGCAGAAAAATATGACACAGATTGCTTGCTTGGGGTTTACACGGCTGAGCTGTTGAGCAGGGTGTTCAGTACAGCTAGAACTGTTATTGGGGCAGTTTGCAGGGCAGATGGAACTATTGTTGCGAGACACTCGGTGCACTTCAATCCAACGTTGTTTGGCAGGTTTCTGGTGGCTGGGAACCCACTTTTGGTTCTGTGGGACACAGGACCCATTATCATGCAGGTTTTGAATGCAGAGGAAACTTTTGCTTTGCTCCTTGGCTGAGGTAATTGTTGGTGAGCAAGGCTAGATGAAACTACTGCCGAGGATATTTCAAGTGCAGATGGAGCCATATTTAATGGCTGAGGTTGTAAAGCTGAGAAAACTGAGGTTTTAGTGATACATTCTGTTAGATAACATTTTAAGTTCTATCTTCTTGGATTTTAAAGCCTTACTTAAGCTCTGAGAAGAACCCGAACAAGGAATGCTGATGAGAGACACTTCAGTCTAATCTCCTCCCTAGCAATCACTCCTGAGTACCGCTTCTGTATGTCAGTCACAGTGTGTGTGTGTGTGTGTGTGTGTGTGTGTGTGTGTGTGTGCAAGAGAGTGAGAGAACTTGTTTCAGGGGACTGCAGTGGCGTGTGTATGGAGGGCTGCAGGACAATCTTTTAATGGGCAGCAGAGGCTAAAGACTGCCAATCCTGTCCATTTCAATTAAAGAAAACGGCTGACTACAACTTCCCACAAATTACCATCTTTTTCTCTTGCACACTCACGAACGCATACAATTGACGATGCATTTTGCCCAAACATTTCACACTCTGTTCATTACACATAATGACAAATGATTTCCTTGGTGCCCAAAAGATTAGTTTCAGTAATTCCCCACAGTGCTTCAATGATGGGGAATGAGAACATGGCAGGAAAACAATGCCTTACAAGCACAGCACAAAGGCATGAATAAAAAAATATTTGCCAGTCAAAATGGATTTGTTTGTTATTAAAAACACCTTTAATAGAGCAATTCTTTAGATATCCATTTCATATAAAGTCATTCAGTGAGCAGTAATAACTGAATATACACGCTTTTTCCAGTACATTGTAGTGCAAGGCAGGCTTCATTGATCTTTTATGATCCAAGATAATAGGACTTGAGCTTCAGCTAGAGCTAGGAGACTGAACCAGAGAAAGGAATAAAGAGGTGCTAACAAGATTACTGACAGCCGTCACTCTAGCCCATCAAAGAAATAAGGGACAGTCTTATCTAATCCATACCCAATATAGAGCGGTTATACTATGGCATTTATACAGCTTAAGGTCAAATTTGATTGATTCGACTTTTTGGTCTTTGGCTGTTTGCAGCCAAAGAGTAATTCATGTCAACTACATTTACAGACATGCTGTATTTAGCTTGGGAAAGGGTCTCTCATGGTCACTTACTGCCCCTGTTGGCACTGCATTCCTCCACAGAATCTGGCAAAAATAAATATACAAGTTTACAAAGTCCAAATACCCACGATGCCTTTGATCGGAAAGCACATTGGGAAAGCGTCTCAAGACACACTGCTGTGTCAGCATGCTTCAGTCACTGTATTGAAAGCGCTAACCACACTGACATGCGTGAATGACTGATGGTGGTTCTCAGTGCTGCAGTCTTAATGAGTTCATTGCATTAATTGTCTATTTAAATCCTTGAGACCTTTTGGGGAAGGATGCTTTTGACGTGACTTGGCTGTTGCTTCATCACGCAGTCTTTCTCTCGCGCCCGTGCACATCATCCCTGCATCTACTGCGTCTTGGGTGTGGCAAAGTCCCAGGCAGTATCCTGGGCACACTTCCACATGGCTCGCACCAGCCGAGTGAAGCCCATGTCCTTTGGTTTCTCCAGCCCACGCATCAGCCGCTGCTTCATAATGGCTATGAACTCCTTATTACTAAGCTCGCCATTCCCTGAGGAAGATGGAGGGAGAAAAGAGAGGGGAGAGAGATGATGAAATAATGGAGGAGGAGTGGGTAAGAGGAGGAGACGAGGAGAGATGATTTTCCATTTAGTAATGATTTCCGCCTGTCAACAGAGGAGACACTTTGCTTTACATAAATAAATATTTGCAGGGGAGCTGTGACAGTCTGTCACAATGAATGCAGAAGTAAAAGCCTGTCAGCTGCTTACCATCGCAGTCAAATAGAGCGAACACCACATCGCACACGTGGTCTGACAGCTCCACCTTGGCCACAGTGCGGGCGACCTGCTTCATGGTGGCTAGTGGAGAGAGAGGAGGGGAGGGACAGAGACAGAGAGAGAAAGATTTACCATTTGCACCGAAGAGTAATAAAGGTGTGAGTGGACACAGGCTCACATGAACATGAGCCAGCTCATAAATGGCCCATTTGGAGGACATTGTGTGCAAGCCAAGCTGCTTTGGATCGATAGCAGACAGAGCTCCTGTTCACAAGGGAGACCATCTGATAGATGCGAGAAAGAGAGAGGAGAAAGGGCCTGTGAGTGGAGGAGGAAAGACGAGGAGGAGGAGAACTATGAAGCAGACAGATCTGGGATAACCAACTGAGAATGAAACTGGCTGAGAGGAATGAGAAGGAGACGACTGGATGGATGTACAGAGAGAGAGGCAAGAATTGGAGAAGGAGAGGAAAAGAGGAAAGAGAGCCCCAGGGTCATAACAGGAAAAATAGAGATGATAAAATGATAAAACCCTCTTTAGTCTCGACCAGAATTATTGATTATCAGACTTCAAAGCCAGAGGAGTGGAGGAGGGAAGGCAGAAAGAAAGTGAGACATAGGAGGTCCATGATGAAAAGCATAAGGTCTGAGAAAACAGTGCTACAAATAGATAGAGAGAGAAAACATAAAGCATCGCATCACTCCACACAGAAACTCATTAGTGGCCTCTTTTTCCAGTTTTGAAAAGGCAATGTGCACTGAAAGATAACTGACTGACCCCTGAAAAACTGGACAAAAAGTGTGTGAATTCACAGGACGTTAAGGGAAGAATGAGCAGAGAGAAAAAAGAAATAAAAAGAAAGACAGGAAGATAAGAAACAAAGAAAGAAGGTCAGAGGGAACAAACAAAAATGAAGGGCTACATCGACACTGCATGGATAACAGGGAGGACAGCGACAATTTGCAAATGCATGCCAGGCAATACCCTTTAGTCCTAGAGCAGCCTGCTATTTTCACACCCCCCGCACCCCACCCAAACACACATACACACAATCCACTCACCCCTAATTGCGCACTCAAACTCACAAACATGTAAAAACAGTGGAGCTGTGCAAAGAAAATCAATACAGCTGAGTATCACGATATGATTTTTTGCAATACTGTATCGATTCTCTAGCCCCTTGGACTGATATGTGTTATTTATGCACTTCGTTTTCATATGATGTTATAAAATTTACATTTTAGCGCACTGAGTTAAGTGCATTGTGCTAGCTTTGCTTTAAATAAATTCAATCAAATTGGTCTGAGCAAGTTTGTCACCCCATTTATGTTATTAGTCTACCCAGGTGTTATGCAGGAGGTTGTATTTCAAGGCCTATTTAAAGCTTTTCTGTCATTTTTGAGTATTGCAATGTATCATGATACAAGTCATAATGTGACCAGTGTATCGTGATAAATATTGTATCCTGAGGTTCTTGCCAATACCCAGGCAGCTCTACAAAACAGAGACACAGAAATGCAAAGACATGCATAAAAACCATGGCTTGTTACTGCGCAGACATGTTCCTGAAACGATAAGCTGAAAACAAGCACCTCAGGGTGCTATATCCATCGCTCCTAAAAACAGCAGCTGTGCCATCAGTGAATCAGAACTAATGGATTCACTGACAGAAAACATCTGGAGTCCTATTGAGGAGCTGAATCACCGTAATCAATGATAGAAAGACTGCTCATCAAACAATTGCCCTTTTAGGAAGGCTACAGGTTTGTGAGGCTTCCTCACATTTTAATTAGCTCTTATTGTTAAGATCTGAAAAATTAGATTCATGCTTAATTCAGCTGTAAAATGAAGGAGCAGCAGTGAAACTAAAATTATTGGTTGATGTTACGCTTGGCAATTGGAAATGTCTTTTTGAATATCCCTCCTAGATACACACACACACACACACACACACACACACACACATACACACAGACACACACACGCCTCCCTACAGCTTCAGAAATCAGAATGCAGGTTCAGCCACGGTGTAGCTCTTTGTCGAATTAAAATAAAATATTTAGTGATAAATATATAAATATATTCTCTGACTTCATCAGTCAGAAGATATATGAATAGATAATGGCTCACAGATTTAAAAACAGACTATAATCCATTTCTAACTATCTAAAACTGTTTCTGTAGATATGTTTACAGCACACATCACTCTGTGATCTTGGGGTTTACCCGGCTGTTACAGTAAACACTATAGAGGTAAACTTGGAACTTGGCTTGTGCGCAGTTTGTGCGCAGTGTTTGACTTTTTTATAACCTTGCACGACCAGCTGATCTTGTGAGCTAATTTTTGTTTGACTTGCAAAACCATGTGGCCACGCTCCAACTGAGGCGTTACTGGAAGCCACAAAGTGGATAGACCAATCAGTGTCCTTTAAGGAGCTGGCATGGACGATGATGAGAAGCTACAGAGCACTGAAAACAGAAACAACAGGACATCAGTGTAGATATGGCAAAAATATGGCAAAAATTGTGTATTAACATGCTAACAAACTAGCAAAATGCTTGCTCACTTTCACCGTCACAGTTGTTGTTTGTTTAGCTTCTGCACTCATACTACATCACAAGGTTAGTTTGTCTGATTGGACGAGTTAGCTAATGACAGACAGATGGTTGATCCAATCACCTGCTATGTATTTTTTGGGAAGGGGAAAAAACAAAAAACAAAAACAGCCCATACTCTGTTTTGTGAAGTGTCTGTCCCGCTTGCGTGTTCGCGCCGTTCCACGTCCGGTGTGAAACGGCCCTTAGAGTGCAGGGTCAGCCACAGTGTAGCTCTCCTGGACAGTTTGATGTTCAATGCCTTGCTCGAGGGCACTTTGGAAGAACTTTGGAAGTGTTAGTGGATACTGCTGTCACCAGCTCACAGCTTACTACACCCCCATGGTGCTGCAGATTGAACCAGTGGCCATGACAGTATTGGGCAGTCTCCCTGCCTCTAATGCAGCCTGTCCCCCCAGCTAATGAAGACGCTGGCACGTGTCACTCGGAACAGCTGCCCGCGCTGTCAAGTAGGAGGCGATTTGTCATGTATATATCTCCATGGTCTTTGGGTTTAGGGCATATATTCTGCTGCAGGGCTGTTCAGTGGAGGAGGAGGCATAGCAGTAGATAAATGGATGGACGAACAGATGACAAATGGGTGGAGGAGCAGAGGGGAGAAAAGCGCAGTTAGAATTGGGAGCAAAGCCAGGAGAAATGAGATGCAGGGAAGGGATCTGGCTGGCTGAGGAAGGGAGAGGGGAGGGGTTGAAAACAGTAAAGTTTAGGGTGAGAGTGAGAACAAGGAAGCCTTGGGGGTGAGGAGGGAGAGAGAGATCAAGACAGAAGATGAAGGCTGACGGGGCTGTACCTTTATCTATGGAGGCTCCAGCCATGTGGTAGAAACTCAGCGCTGTGTCCACGTCATTCACGTTCTTGAGGAAAGTGAAGAAATTCTCCACCTCCTCAAATGTGATGCCCTACACAAGGAGGAAAAAGATATGAATGGGTGAGAAAAACTGTAAAAGGAGCAAGTAATGTCTTCAGTTTTATCTGAGGGACTACACTACAAAAATATCCATCGTAACAAGTAATTTAGTCTCGCATTCAGTGTTTAAAAATCTTGTTTTTCTTACAACTGAAAAAATGCTTAAAAAATTAGAAATCCCATTTGTTCCCGATGCAGTTTCACTTGTTTAAGGAGTGTTTCTGCGAACAAGTATAAAAATGTTAAAACAAAGCAGAATAAAGCAGATCAGCCCACTAGTATCAAGAAAATGGCGCTTGATTCAAGAAACTTCTGGAAACAAGCTGATTAACGTTGCAAACAAGTGGGATTATCTCGTCCCACTGGCAGATTTTGTTTTCTTCATTTGTTTGAAGAAAAACAAGATTTTGACACTAGATATGTCCCTTACGACAGGTATTTTTGCAGCGTAGCACTTTCTCACACTATCCTGGGAGAAATCAGCCAAATATTATCATGAGAAGAGCCGCGAGTTTACAGTCCATTCAGGGAACGACTCAACAGTGTGACACAAAGACAGGAGGAAGAGAGCAGAACCATTCGACACACATGGATAAACAGTAAGACATGAACAGACAGGGGAACAGTCTGTTTAAGGCAATCACGCACACACATACACACACACAAACATATATGAAAGGATGCACACTCAAACAGCTGCCAAAATGCTGATGAGTTCATTTGCAAATAAAAAAGAGCAAGCAGCTGGTCTTATAAAGTAAAGAACACCTTCCTCCTATAGGTTGCAGGTAATGCCAGAAGTGAGGCTGAGATGGAGGAAGGGGTGGAAGACGAGTCAGTGAGAGAGAAAGAGAGAGAGAGAGAGAGAGAGAGAGAGAGAGATGCTTACTGAAATCTAATTCCTCAGAGAGGCTGAGCTATGGCAGCAGCCAGGCCCGGCTTATTCCTGTGCCTGGGAGTAACGGTAGTATCTTTGCCCTCTGTCTTCTTTTCTCTGCTAATCGTTTCATTTAACCATCGAAGCATCCTTATCATAACTCAGTCTGACATCTGTGTTACATTTATGCAAATCAACAAGCGCCACCATGTGTTTGCTATCTTGCAAAATGTAAAAAAAATAAAACGAGGATATATTCTGCTGCGGAGCCTTTGGGGATAAGTATAGGTGTGACATGAATACAGCCAATTAACTGATGGGGATCATTATACTGAAGCAGGAAGCGGAACCAGCACGAAAGCAGAATTTCTCATGCAAGGCGCTGAAGATAGGGAGGGGATACCAGGGGGATACTCATCCACTCATTTTGACTTCCACCTCTCTACATATCTTGCCACCCCTCCCCTCTGAGGCTGTCCCAGTGGAGCCATTTTACTTGCCCACTGCGATGTACTGTAGCAATATGTGGTGAAAGAGGGGAGGGACGATTAGAAGAAAGAGGGACAAGCGATGGACTTTTTTATTTATTTATTTTTTTATTAGAAACCTTGCAGCTGTTTCATGCCGTGTCACGCCGGCACTCCATCTGAACCGAACGGAACTGCATAAGGAGATGTTGATAGATGGAAGAGCGGCGGGAGAGGGAGGACGAAGCCTGAGGAAAACAGATGAGGTTAGAGATGAAGGGAGAGTGCGAGGCTGCTGGGAACACAGGCGGAGGAAGATAGGAATCTCTCCTCGAGCTTACTGAGCACTCGGCAGTACTCGCTTGAAACAAACAGAGACGGAGCAAGGAAGGTGGAGAAAGAGGGAGGGAGAGTGAGCGTCGGACAGGTAGATAGAGGGGAGCTCTGACTGAGCTGTCCTCTCAGTGATGTATTACCTTTCATCCTGTATCTATCTCTCTCACACACACACTTACGACGTCCCAAAACAATCTCCTTTCCCTTCAGGCATGCACTGACTCTTAGGCATCCTTGCACGTCCATACTTCAACACTCAAAACACCCCATACTACACATTACCACTGCATACCAATGGTCTTGGAGCTGTTATATCTTATCTCGGAGCTTGATGATACACACGTGCATTTGCACAGACAAAAACACACAGGTTTGTATACCTGTGCATCCTTGAACATCTTCTTCAAGCCCTTCTGCATCAGTTTGAGTTTACGAGACTGGACACCGCTGTAGGCCAGCAGCATTCCTCCAAACTGTCTTTCGGAGATTCTGCCGTCCACGGGGTCATTCCTCTCAAACTGGAGGTGGGAGAGAGAGAAGAGAGAGAGACAAGATAAAGATTGAGTGCTGTGCAGAGGATAAAGGAATTAATGGGAGGGGGAGGGCAGGGGAGATGGGAAACCGTAAATACTGGTGTCAGGCTTCGAGATGAATCATGCTTGGAGCTGGTGTGGCTGACATTAATTCTGCATGTGCATTTTTACAATGTTTCACTGGAGCATGGCTTAGCAACAGTGGGCCTTGGCTGTGTCAGGTCGATCCAGCTGATTTACATCTGAGGCTGCTTGACAGCCACAGGGCTTCCTCCCTCCCCCCTCTCTCTCGACATGCCGACCTCTCAAAATGCTAATTCCACATACTTCTGAGAGGCAGCTCATGACTAAGCCAAAATAAGCTTGGAGTGAATGTTTTGAGTGCTGTTTTGAAATGCAGCACACAACTATTTCAGGGGTGACCTGGCCATTTATGCACACATGGACGATCTACTTTCTCATGAGGTAAAGGTTAAAGCCATTAAAACGTAGCTTTGAGGCACATTTAGAGGGTCTGCATTCAGCGCTCTGGAACCAGATTCAAATTTTACACTGAGGACATGCTTCTGCTAGGGAATTCACCGGCTATGTGCACGAAGAGAGGTACAGGAGGGAGCGAGAGAACGCATGAGAGAGACGAAGTGAGGGATAGAGGTAGCCGTCCTGTCAAAAGATGAATGCAGCTGGTGAAATATGGCTCAGGGTGAGCTGCAGCTTCAGCAATTAGAGAACGAGAGAGAGGGAGGGAGGGAAGGAGAGAATAGGAGAGGGAGAGAAAGGGAGGCTTAAGGAAGGGGATTATCCACGTTAAAACAGTGTCGTCCTTATCTGCGGTGTTATGATTTCTCTCCGAGTGTTGGGATATCAGTAAGAACTGACAGATACTGCTTTGTTTCTGGCAGATGCTCAGACTGCAAGTCCTATTCTTAGAGCTTCACATGATAGCGCCCGTTGCAGTTCGGCGTGTCAGCCAGGCAGCATCCACGCTAATTAATAGAAGAACCATATGCTCAGCAACAACAATCAGTAGCAGTTACTGTGGAGGCAGGAGAGAGGGCCGAGGGGCCCAGGTGCTGCACCGGGGAGACAGACAAGAGGTTGGCTTTCATGCTCAACTCTCACAGCCCTGAGAGAGTGACATTCACCAGCTCTGACGACAATCCACACATACCTTATTCGTCCTCCTCCACTTTTTTTTTTTTATCTCACGCCTGACACTCACCTGTCACTCCCTGCTTGCTTTCCCTCTGGCCGTCACTGTTTATTTACTGGTTTATTTTACTTAACAAGGATTTTTAAATTTAGAAGCTGTTCATTTTCATCTGTAGTCCCTGGACAGGTGCAGGAGAGACTAAAATTTACAGCAAAGCCGCGACATTCACATTAATCCAAGTTTAATAGCTATACACAGTGGCACACTAAAACAGTAGCAGAATGATAATCATGTTGTAATCTACTCTTATTCCACTCGTTCTCTCTGCCCCTCCATCACCTCTAGCTTGAGCACGTCATGCTGCAGTTTCCTTTGAAACTCCAGGAAGCTGCCGATGGTGAGCTTGCCCTTCAGGTCAGCTCCGAAGAAGTATGTGGTGAGAGCCGAGCTGCAGCCGGCCGTCTTCAGGGTGTTGCCTGTCGTGGAGCGGTCACGGTGTCGCATGCCCATACTGGTCTGGGAGCGGATTATGCTCTGGACCTGCAGGTGGGGTGAGGGGACCGTGTCAACGACGACTGATGGCTTTAAGCAGTAAATCAATAAATCACAATTTTGACAGTAACTGTTTATCAAATGAATTAGTTTCATTGGCGAACAAACCACTGAGAGTAAAATCTGGCAGAAAACTAGAAATGTGAGGTTTTGTGAATTTCTCTTTGTGAATTTCTCTTGGAGATGAATAAAGTATCTATCTATCTATCTATCTATCTATCTATGGGTTTTTATAATATACTGTCCATCACAGCCAGGTAAGATGAGTTGGATTTAAAATTCCAGGGCAATTATTCAGTAGCTTCCCCCTTTCCAAAAAAAAAAAAAAAAATCCGTT
>OMKZ01028430.1:0-13869 GCA_900302535.1 Neoniphon sammara
TTTTCAAACACCATTTCAGTTATTATTTACCCAACATGTACTATCAGATTATGCATTTTTTTGATAATATATCAGAGTACAAGGACATTATAGACATGAAAATTATACTCCTTTTAATGTTGAGAGAACGTTGGATGGAGGGAACATAGGGCTATTTGTTTTAAAAAAAAAAATTGAGTCCAGTCCAGTTGTTACGGTCTTTGATTTGAACCTTGGATCCACATATTTTGCCCAAAGGCCAGTCAAGACTTTGCTGCCTTCTACGTAAAGTTCCCCATCCCAAGCGTGACGTTTCTCAAACTTCCCCAGCCATAAATCAATCAAGTTAAGCCCTCTTGTCTTACCAACATCGGCCATCTCAGGTACGGTGGCTGAGAAGGGTCCATCTGGGAAGGTTGGGGCATTGTCATTGACATCCTGGACCTTGATGATGAACTCTGACTCTGCCTCCAGTGAGCGATTGCTCCATCGGTCGATGGCCCTGGCATGGAGCACATACTGGGACTTTGTCTCGCGGTCTAGGCTCTTTGCTGCGTGGATGTCGCCTGATGTCTCGTCAATGATAAAGATAGAACCGGCTCCCTCGCCAGACAGGATGTAGCGCACAGAGCCATCACCCTTGTCGGAGTTTGAGTGGAGCTGGAGATTTTGTGTGGAGCAAGAAAAGACAGAGAAAAACCAGTAAAGTACAGTGTTTGACAAGTACGTAACACAGAGTAATGGCCTGCTGTCAGGATGAACGGTTAGCTAATGGTGAAGACCACGCAATGAGAGAGATAGCCACACAGAGGCAAGGAGGGAAGGCCTAATGTTTGACATGTTGCACAAAAGATGTTGTATCTATAACAGGATGCTGTCACAGTAAATGGAGTAAGGAGAAAGCTACAGAACAAGTTCTGCAACATAGAGTGGATGCTGTCAGAGTGGACAGCAAACTAAGGATGCAAAGAGAAAGACAGTGTTATAAGCTATGTTGAAGACAGAGAGTGATGGAGAAAAATGCTTTATACTATGCTATAGTAAAATGTCTATCTTAGTCAGTTGTGTGTGGTAGTGAAAGGGAAGGTGGACAAACTTGTTCAATCCACTCTTGCTTGGTGTTTTCCAAAGATTCAGGTAGGGCTTAAAAGCATGAATTTTGTTTTTTGAGATTCTCTTTGACAATAACACGCATTACACACACACACTGTTGCCTATTACTTCAATCATTCGTCTTATCACAATGCAAAAATTCTCTGTCTCAGTTCTGGTTCTACTCATATTACTGCAGCTATTTCACATCCTGTTAATGCTGGAATGCTGCCGTTTTCCCACTCTAACACATTTCTACATCATATGTTCAAGTGCTGTCAGTAGTGTCATTTTACCTCCATTTGCTGGATTCAAATTTATATGTATCCATTTATTTACTCCTGCAAGTTCAGTACTGGGATCATTAATCATTAATGTAATTTAATGTGATTAGTAGCCCCTGTTCAACTGTTCAGTTGCTGCTGGAGGGTTACACATATTCTCAGCTGGCAGATACACAGGACAACTGCAGAGCAGCTCCACTGGAGCAACCTTAATGCCTTGTTAAGGAGCAATTTGATGATAGTTCTGAAGGGACTACACCAACTTTTTGATAGTTTGGCTTACGAGAGGATTGGCCTCAAAATCCTCCAGTAAATAGCTCTGTCCACTCTGTGTGCATGCAAAAACTTAATATGTTAAGTAATTAGAGTGATTAGCATTATGGGTTTTTATTGTATGGACTAGATTCATAACTCTTGAAAATAAAATGTAAGTCATTAGTGAAGTCCATTACAAATCAACAGCGCCTCATGCACTTTTAGATGTCCAGCTAATTTCAAACACCAAAGTCTCATAGGAAAAGAGACCTGCCACTGAACAAGCCACGCAGGTTCAGATGCATGTCATTAATGTGAACTAGCCATGGAAGGTCTCATTTCTTTCACTTTCAGCATAATGCTAGATGTCAGGGATTACTTAATGTACTGTATGCTAAAGCACTGGGATGCAACCTAGACAGACCTATCTATCCAGGTACAAAAATGATTTTGGTGCAAGAGGACTGGCATGGTGGATGACCATTGGGCCAAACTCCTATCACTTGCACATGTAACATGCTATCACTAGCTGCTCTCATTCTTGCTCTCATGCACGCTATTATCAGGCCGACCACAATGTGCTTCCCGATAAAGAGGACCCTCGGCTCGAGACTACACCTTATATTTTGAATACTTTATGCGTTATACCTTTTATGGTACACTTATGGAGAAAAAAGTTAAAAACAATAACTTTGCAGGAAATGGTCTGTGGAACAATCAAAGCAAAAACCTGGACATTTTAGGAACAATAAACCCCCCCGGACAGATTTTTTTAGGACCCAAAAAGAGGACATGTCCAGGTAAAAGAGGACATTTGGTCACCCTAGCTATTATAGTCACATTCACATACTACTATTCTTTCTCACATTCACTATCAAGCTCTTTCCCACATTCTACTATTGTCACACACACTATCATACTATCTTTAATAGGGTGTGACAGAGGATGTAGCACTTTGTAAGAGAGGTTGATAGTGAATGTGAGAGAGAATAGTAGTGCGTGAATGTGAGTATAATAGCATGCATGAGAGCAGGAATGATTTATGTCCTATGCGGCCTCTCATATAAAAATAAATAAATTTTTAAAAAAAAGCCAAAACCCTGGTGGAACTATCACTAGCACCTTTCTCCAACCCTCAGGCTATCACCTTCCCCCAAAAAGCTTTCAAAGATATAAATGCCTGGAGAAAAGTGAAAAACCCTGTTTTAGCTCACGGACTTGTGGATAGACGTGGAATATTATTCACACGGTCTATGAGCAACATGGTGAATATGCAAACAACTTGCACGCTTCCACATACCCTGCTTTCTAAAATATTGTTTTTGGAGAACAAAGAGTGAGCAGAGACAAATCTTGACACAGTTGGCACCATGAAATATAACAGAGAAACAGGCAACACAACGAAATGAGCCACAGAGAGAAAAAACAGAAGTACACTGCCGGTGTGAGCTGTAACAATGTTGCGGTGTAAAGACAAAGAAAATCCATCTCCCTGGCACAAAATAAAAGATTTAAAACAAAAAACAGAGGCAGGGAAATATGAAGAGAAGAAGAAAGGAGGGTAAAAATACAGCAGTATGGAAACACCAGTGTTTCTAAGCAGCGGCTGGCAAGGAAGGAGCGCCGACTGACATTTTGAGGCTAACGTATTTCCCCCTGTGTATGCCTCTTCTGCTAGCAGAACAAAGGCTTGTGAGGGCGTGAAATATGAATCAAAACTGTGTGTGTGGGGAGGAAGCAATGCTTATTAATATAAACAGGTTAATTTCCCTCCTGTTGGGATTAACAGGACGTGCTACGCTAAGCTACACCGCCCGACATGATAGGCTAGACGTGATAAGTGGTTTCGGTGTGTTGGTGTGATTTGCTATTCTTTCTTTCCCATTTTTAAATAACATCAACACACAATTAGATTTACAAAAAAGATGAATGAGCCACTTCAGGGGGAAAATCCACCCTTGGGTCCTCTCACACTGACATCAATTTGACATTTTCATTGCATTGTCGAAGTTATTTTGTAAATAACTTTCGTAGTGTACTTACTTTCCCTCAAACTGTCTCATGTATAACGTTTTCCTACATTTCCCAGAATGCTCTATGCTGTATACCTTCGTAGGTGGAGGGAGTGATTGCGACAGAGTAGTGAGTTTTTTCCATTCGTGAAAAAGTCGGAGTGGTTGTTCAAACATGTAAGAAGGCATTGTTTTTCACATAATGCTGACAAGTGATCCACAAAGATACAAGCTGTGGCTGCAATGCATTTTGGACTGTGGAAGCTAATGTGGGCAGACAAATTGGTTTCTCTGTCGATTCTGTGACGTTAATGTTCTTGATTGATTGTTGATCTCTGTCTCATATATTTCTGAATCTGATCTGGTGCAAATGACACCTGTGGAAAGCAGCTATTTGTGTTTGATTATGAGGAACTGACAGCAAAACACAATGTTTACTGCTGGTGTCTAAATTGCTCCTATCTCTACCGTGTCTGTGCTGGAAATATCTTGAAGGGATGTCATGTTATCTATTTGTGGCCAGTTATCAACAGTAAGAAGAAGCATCTTCCACCAAATCAACAACACAGACCCAGAAATGCAAGCACATTAGCTGGATTTGTAGTGGTTAAGTGTTTCTGGGGTGGATTTTTTTCCTTTCAAGACAGTTGATTGATGAACAAGAGGCTCAGTGGACACAATTAACTGATTAAGTGAAGACAGGAGGTCAGCATTTTTGCACACTCAGTTGCACTCAGCTGCTCATTGGAAGCAGCCATTGCTCATTCAAGGTGATCACCTGGACACATTAACTCCATCCATCAGATCACCAGCCATGTATATAAACTAGCAGCTTCAGTTGCCGTCATCATCTTCTCCACCTTGTCCATGCTCCACCACTGACAAATTTTCTTTTAAATTACCTAACAGCGAATATGAATGCTGCAAAAAAATCTAAATATTAGACATAGATTTAGTTTATTTTATCCAATTGGAAACACATATTTCCTATTTGGATGCTGATAGATGTACATTATTGGCCAGGGACTTTGCTTCTCACCTTAACACAGCTGTTTTACCTTCCTAAAATTAGCTGTTAGCTAACACATTTACTTGACAGACACATGAGAATGGTGTATCATGTTCCTGTTAAATCTAATTTGTGGTGGAGGAAAGTAATTTTCACATTATTTCCACAACACCTATTTTGCATTTCAGTTTGTATTTATTTCACGAAAGTTAATGAGACTGTGTTGCTTTTGTCAGACCAATTTTACAATCACCTTACTTTGCTGAAGAAATCAGAATACACACGGAATCATGCCTGAAAACAGGCAGTACAAAATCAACCAGGGAGGATCTCTAGTATACACACACACACACATACACACACAGCAGCAGCTCTCCTAAATTCTTGGCAGCAAGTGTTGTCCCTGAACAGGGTGCAATTAGTCAAGTGATCTACATACACACACACATACACATACACAGACACACACACACACACACACAAAGATTTGGCTTCCCACATGAAGTTACAAGACCCACAATATCTTAAAAAGTGAGTGCTTTCAACAGCCACCCAACATTAGACCAACCTGTAACATGACCAAATCTCGAAGATCACACCTAGAATTTATATAACTTTAGAGTGGAGATCCAGCAGTTAGCCACATGGACTGTAGCCGTAACTTTAATCTTACATAGACTGACAATGGGGATCCAGGTGATGGACATATTACTGTAATTTTGACTTTATAAAGAGTGACAAACTCCAGGGATCCAGGAGTTTGACAAATGTAGCGTAGTTGTAACTAGTTTTGCATAGACTGACTAATTGGGATTGCGGAAATTGCAATAGACAGATATAGTTTAGCTGTGATGCTGCGTTAAGTGTTTTATTCAAATTTGGCGTACATGTTGGGTTCATTACTGTAGACTGACTGTTGCAATACAGCTACACGATGTTTAAAGGATACTGGTGGCTGTTACAACTGACTGACTGCCCGCCTTGAAAAATTATGACAGGCCACATAGGACATAAAGCATTCTCATGCACACTATTATCAGAGACATTGGGAGTATAATAAGGAAGATGGCACTCTGGCGCCATCTTTGCAACGCCCTCGGGCAGTAGGATCACAACCAACAAGACCAGAACCCTATCTCTTTGAATGGGGAGCTGCCTAAATCTACCATTTTGGCGTTTGTGTTTTCATTTGCTTTCCATATTTAGGGACAATTTGTCAAACTGTAAACAACATGGAGTCATAAAATGTGTTTTGACATACATCAGTGCCACAGAAAAACAATATTTTTAACTCACTGAGGCTGTGTGCATCCACATAGCAAGATTACATGCAGCTGCCTGTGTCATTGCCATGGTAACTGTAAACAGTCATGTCAGGCAAAAAGTTGAGCCATAAAGATAGCAGTCTAACTGTTGTCTTGTAGCATTGTTGTCTGTTGGGTCTGTTGTAAACATCAAAGCTGTGTGGCTACACAAAATCTGATAGTGTGATTGGCTTATAGTGTGCCTTACGTTGGCGTGCCGCCATTTTTAGCATTTCAAAATTTCCCACCAGAAACTGATAGAGTGCACAGTCTCCTTCTTATATTCCCAATGTCTCTGCTATTATACTTACATTTACACATCACTATTCTCTCTCACGTTCACTATCCACCTCTCACACACACTATTATACTATCTTTAATAGTGTGAGAGAGAGGGTATAGCAGTGTGTGAGAGGTTGATAGTGAACCTGAGAAAGAACAGTGGTGTGTGAATGTGAGTATAACAGCGTGTGTGAGAGCAGAATTGATTTATGTCCTACACACTCTCTCATAAAAAATAGCCCAAACCCTGGCAGAACTGTCAAATACACTTAAGAATGGCTAACTTAGCTCGCCAAGAAACTATGGACACTTTTCCGATGTCTTTATTTGTTCACAATATTACGAAATTATATGAGAAGGCAAGCAACATGGAAATAACTGAGGGGAAAATCCAGCACATGGAAGCTATAGAAGTCTGTCCAGCACTGTGCTCATTTTGTTCTAACCACTGTGAACACATACAGATGTCTGATGTTTCAGGTAGTTTTATGTTAGGATTTTGGTGGAAATCCAGGTACATGATACACATCATATACAAGGAGAGGGATAAAATGATCATCTCTTTCAAATCAGAAAGTTCTCTTTTCATTTGGAATACAGTGCAGTGTCTTGTCTGATTCTAAAGGTAAAATATATAATATAATATATAATATAATATATTTTTACTGACCAACCTTTTTTTCCACAACAACCTTGTTCATTACCTGTACCATTCCTTTTCAGATACAGCACCACCCCTCTAAACAATACAGCTATGGTGACTCACCAGACTTATCAAGGATCAGTACAGGCAGTAGTGTTAAGGTTTGCCACTTTGTCTTCATTCTGGCACTATGGAATGCAAAACTAATTATAATTTAAAATATGTACCAATAGTTCACAAAGTCCAGCAGACTGTGTTCCTTGTCAGGCACAGGGTGTATGATTCACCAGCTGATCATCACCTACTGAGACAGACATGCAATATAGAGGTTAGCACTGAGATACATGAGTACTGTAAAATCATTCAACCATTACTGTTTTAGAGAGAGGCGCATCACCGGTGGATACTCCCTATTTACTGTTGGTCTTGCCTCCGAAATGCAAATTAAAAGAATAATTTATTCCAATCCGCTGACTGCAATATAAATTGTGTTATGTACTGTAAGGTGGCACAATATTGACAAGACAATACATTTTGCTTGCTGAGTACTGTGAATTGCAATATATGACACAGCCTTTTCTCCACAATTTTCTTTTCAGCAGTTATGCAAGGAGCTTTTCTAGGTTGGAATATGTTGAAAGACAGTCTCTAAAGCAGAATGCAATTTCTAGGCCAAGGACTCTATGCATTCACTCAGAATATCTTGTAGGAGGCAGCATGATTTTTTTTTAACAATTAATTGTGCAGTCCTCATGCTTTGGATGATTAGAAATGAAAATTAGGGCCCATGTGCACTAAACCTCTCTCTGTATGTTCTAGCATAGTGGAGGGCTATCTAGGATCTTAATTTGTGGTCTTTTTCCCCTTTCATGCCAAAGCAAAGTCTTATACAGATGCACATGGGCAGAGGCAGCTGGATGAATAGAGCTTAAAAGAAACTGGCAACCCAATTTGTGAATAAAAGTAATGACAAGCATAATGCTTTATCCCTCGCCTCCTTAATCTTATGACAATCAACTTCTCCAGTCTATACATCACAGGCTATAAGTGAGAGAGAGCACAGAATATGAAAATTTCTAGTTTATATGATATGATAGATTGGGTCCAAATGGCAATAGTTGTAATTTCACATGCTCAAGCATCTCATGATCACCTGACTTTACTGACAGTGAATTGGAGTGCTTCAGTGAATGACTTCACAGACCAGTTTGGTTTGTATGGAGTGGATGAAAGTGCTGTCAGTCACAGATCATTGAGATCCAGGTTATGTGTGACACAGCCAGTCTTCTTTAATGAAAAGCAGGATTATGAGGTAAAATGAGGTAATCGATGGCAGCCGGAAAATCCAACTGATGCCCAGAAAAAGCTGTGTGACCGTTTAAACGCTGCGGGGTTTACTGTAATAACGCGGAGTATGAGAGGATTAGACAGAGAGAAAATTTGGAGGCTATTGACATATAGCGCAGTATGTGATACTAATACAATTAGGTGACTCATTCAGCCAGGTTTCTGAAAATAATCATTTAAACACTCTAAGCTCTCCACCTCAAACTAGGTTCAAAATATGGATGGCTTTTTAATATTAAAGGAATACTCCAACGTTTTGGGCAAAATACCCTTTTTCCGACTTACCCAGATTGAGACAAGATGTTTGATACCATTTGCACCTCTGTACGTCCACTGGTTCAGTTCTGATGAGTAGCATTTCTAGTTAACTTATCATAAAGACTTGAAGTCTACAGGAGTCATTAGCCGAGCTCCGTCAAGTCAAAAAATAAACCGTACAGCAACTCCGAAGCTGTCTTATTTACACAATGTATCTCTATTTGAAATATATTTCTTGGAATTATAAAGAAAAACAAACAAACAAACAAAAAAGAACAAGGGTTGTTTTAGGAGAAGTTAGATGATAGGAACTATAGATGACAGGAACTATAACCGCTGAACATATGCGTTCAGCGGTTTTAGTCCAACCCATTGAACGTCTTCTAAAACGACTCTCATTTTTAAAACAAATTCCAAGACGTGTATTTCATTACCGTGTAACACACATGATACGTTGTGTAAATAAGACAGCTTTGGAGTTACTTTAAGGTATATTTTTTCACGTTGACAGAGCTCAGCTAATGACTCCTGTAGACTTCAAGTCTTTATGTTAAGCTAACACAAAATGCTACTCATAGGAACCGCACCAGTAGATGTACAGAGGTGAAAATGGTATCAAACATCTTGTCTCAGTCTGGGTAAGTCGGAAAAAGGGTGTTTTGCCCAAAATGTATTCTTATGTATTCTTATGATGACTTGATAGAAGCTCTACCAAAACATGTGAACCTTATATGGACAGAAGATTCATATATGTGTAATCGTAGATCTTTTTTTGTTATAAAACTATATTTAAGTAAATTATTATATAAAAATGAATAATCGAGTTGCAGCTTTAACCAAAGAAAGAGTACCAAAAGCACATCACAAGTGCCAATCATAATGAAGAATAATTCCTAATAATAATTCCTCCAAAGCTTTTATCCTTTAATGCCTTTATCCAAATGCAGATTCAACTTCCTCACACGTAGACAGAGGTGCATTGTTGTTTTATGAGAAAGTGTGTTTGCATCCTAACCCAAGGCTCCTCCCAAGGAATATTTTATGGCAGGTAAGCATTTTTTTTTCTTTGCTGCAGTCCCATCATCTGCTCCCTGCCAACAGAAAGAGGAGGAGGGGATTGAAGGCACAGCAGGATAAAAGACAGCGAAACAGAGACAGATGGACACATACACACAACCACACTGATGCACACGGGCACTAATACACACACAGACACACTAATGTATGAGTCACAGCACAGGGAGCGCTTTTCTGTGGGTGACACAATGCTATTCATGTTGGTACAGTGGGGACAGCATAGTACACTACAGCAGAGGAGTAAACTACCAGAGAGAAGCTCTGAACTAATTTAAAGCTGCAGTAGGCAAGATTTTTATGTAACAAGACTTGGTGTTCTTGGCAATGTCTGGGTTGTTGTGGCCACACCTCCAGGCACTCTGAAATGTTAAACTGGCAATATGTTAAAACCCAGGGCAACTCTGCCCTGGGTCTGTACATATTCTTAAGTTATTGGATTATATTTGTGCAAAAGTGTGTGTTGATGTGTGTGTGTGTGAGAGAGACACTGTAGATGTTTGCCCAAATTAAATAGTAGTGTCTACAATGATACTACTACTACTACTACTACTACTACTGCTACTATCACTAATAATAATAATAATAATAATAATAATAATAACTATAATAATTTTATTTATATAGCACTTTTCTGAAATAGTTACAGTGCTTTACAGTAAAAAATGCTAAAACAATAAAACAATAGCACCATAAAAAACAATAGATAAAATCAAACACATAATCATGCATAAATAAGGAATAAAAATTTACAAGGATCAAAGTTAAATCCTATTTCTCTGTCTGTATAGTCACTAGTGGAAAATCTACACAGGAAAAATCAAAACTCGAGTGAAACTGAGTATTGCCTATTCACATCAAATGGAATGGAATGATATCTCATTGCAATGACTTGGAAGCGTTTAATTTACTGGAATGTCCACATTCAAAATCATTTGTATTTATCACCCATAAATAAATGAATCATAATGAACTGCAGTAGATGTTATTACTTTTTGTCAGTAGACTTGATTGTATTACTGTGAATATAAATTAGAATTAATTTTTTTGATTTTCTTGGACCACAAACATTGGTGGATTCACCGCAGTGTTTGCTGCTTGTGTTGGGAGATACTTGCAATCACCACTATGAGGTTGACATGAGTGCCTTTCCAAGCTGGCAGATATTTACAGTATACAGATATTTACTGCATGAAAGCTCTGTGTCTTGAAAAAGCACACCTTGTTTGTAGACGCCAAAGGGCGTGACATTTTGTCATTACTTGACGTCCTGGGAATGAGACTGGGACGAAAATACGCATCTCAAGTGGACGCTTGGATAAATACAAAGACCATAAATCTTGGGATTAGGACAAAGTGTGTGTCTCCCTGTAGTTATTTCTGGGTAATGCAGTCCACAATACCCAGTTGCCTCTCATTGCTATTTATTCTTCATGAACTGAAGAGTAACATGGGGATAATATTTCCAAACTTTAATACACTTTTATTATGTAATTTTTATTTGACCATGGCTGCGTCCCAAGGCGGGATGCCTGCTGTCTTGATACCTAGTGAGCCAGTGTTCTTCGCAAGCAGCGTTTTCACACCAGGTGCCTCAGAAGGTTTTAGATTGGCTATCAGGGCAGCACAGTCATGCTGTTGCTAAGATACCACACTTGACAGGTGTTGACACATTACCACTGGTCATTACTGCTCCATTACTGACACCTGGTTTGTGATCTACTCTGTTTTTTCTGTTTGAGAAAACACATAGAAAATGAAAAAATCGCAATTGCACTCATAGTTGATGAAATATGTTAATGAGACATTTAATCAAGTAAATATTCAGTGACTTCAGTACATATTTCTTGGTAGAAAAGGTAGAATTGAAGTCAGAGTAACTTACATTTACACACAGACTCTGCAGGTGTGTAATTTTGGCTAAATTTGCAATGTGGGCTAAATTGTCCATAGAAGACAAGGAGTATTGTTGGATATCCTACCGACTGCAGGATACATCTATGGGGCCTTCAACAGCCGGACAAATGGAGGCACCCAGGAGGCAGCATTCAATTGGGACATGACTAAATGCCTTCCTGCCTCCGAAGGCCTAAGAAAGCCTAAGCACTCCCTTAGGCCAGGTGCACACCATGCGATATCACAGCCGATTCAGATGGTCCCAGACAACTTTTCAAGATCAGATTGCTCGCATAGTGTGAGGGCAACCCTGATCTCCCGATGCAGTCTGAGGCCGTCTGGGATGTCTGGATCATTTCCTAACATGTTGTAAATTTTTGTCGTTGCTCTTGTAGTATGAAGGGCACAGCAGATTTGTCACTCTGGCCAACTAGATTGCAGCATGATATGGCATCACTTTGTTTATTGCAAAACAAACAGCATGAAAGTATCATGAAAAGTTCTCACCTTCAACTCTCTTAGAAAAACTGAAAGTACTTGTTGGCTGCGTCAACCCAACCATCAATGTGCCCAAGTCCTAATCTTCTTCTTCCTCTTTGTTCTTTCCGCACATATCAAAGAGCTACCAAAAACTGTGACCAGTTACTGTTTATTCTTCATTATTTGTTGCTGTTGTGGCTAACCGCGCAGATATCTTTTGAACCATTTGGCTTTTTGTATGGTGGGCTATAGTCCTGTGAGACCCGACCTATGAGACTTCAATGTGTCGTCAACTTCCGTTTGAAGTTGGGCACACTCAAGACTCTGCCATCTCTTGTTGTTGAATCTTATAATGTGCAAATTCCCATCACTGCCTCATCCTAAAGTGTAAAGATGGAATTCGGTAGCTTGGATAATGTGAGATGTCCTGCAACGTTTGGTCATGTAATGTGCACCTGCCTTAAGTAGGCAGCATTTTTTTTCTCAATTTGCGACACAGAGTTCATCATAGTACCAAAGACAGGCAGTCAGTTGATACACCAATATTGAGCCATGACTTCATTAAAACCTATATGCTGCCTTTTCTTTTCTCATTTTCAGTAAAAACACGTCCCCCCTTTAAAGCTGCACTTTGACATTTTTGCACGTTGGCAGGCCCAGGTGGGAGTGAGGTTAACTTTTGGATTTCTAGGCCTTTAATACCCAGAAACCCTGCAAGTTGGCGTTGGCAAACTGTACACAGCATGCTCATCTTTACCAACCTGAAAATCAGAATATCAAAGCAATGAGAGGCAAAATACCTAATGTTGATGAGCCACGCTTTCTCACTTAATGGTCATTGGGAGGCAGTTTGTTCTTTGCTCTAAAGCTTTGATCGGTCACTCCCTGTGAGGAGATGCAGACACCAGGATTTAATTCAGGCAAACACAGTGAATCTACAGCATCTCAATTAGTGGGGGTTTGCCATCTCTGTTGCAGCAACACTCTGTTGTTTAGATGAAAAGATGGCTATACTGGACTCAGATCCGATATGCTGTGAGCACGCACCACGCGCCTTCGCCTGCCAATCCACCAGGACAGCATCAGTGGTTCTATCAGTTTATACTTCAAAAATATCGAAAATGTCAGTCAACTCTGCAGCCAAATGCGAGCTCCAGTTGCGAGAGCAGCAGGGGAAAAATACCCTTCTGGCTTAAAACACCAACAGAGAGACAGAGGAATGGGTGGGATCATAAACCTACATAGACACTCAGAGAGTGAGTCAGAGAGACACAGGCAGAGAGGGAGATGTTCTCTGATGCATTTCGTCCTGGATATGGCTCTTTTGATTCTTTGACAGCCTAATGGACAAGCACAGCTCCTTACTGGTATTTGCTACAGGGGCAGCACGCACACGCAAACACACACATACACAAAACTATTATTAAACCAACGAAAGGGAAAGGAGGACAGAGAAGAGTGGTCTGTCTGCTGGACATAAAGATAGAGCCATGCAAATAAATCATTGGATGGATGGATGGGCAGGGAGTTGATTAGAGAAGTGGATGAATGAATGAAGGGAGCTACATGGAAGGATGAATGGAAGCAAGAAATGAAACATGAATAATTATGAATACAGATTTTTACATTGTGTACAGAGCCACCCGTGGTCAGCTTCTTAGATTCACATACATACGGCCATATTGTGTAGATATGTGTGTGTGTGCATGTACTAAAAGGCAGTGATACAGCGAGAGGCGAGCCAAACTCTTTGAACTCTCCGACACGTAACTTTGGTAGAAGATGAGTGCGAGACAGTGAGACTTACAGCCAGACTTAGCATAGAACAAGTCGTGATCTAATTTTCTGATACACTGACCATATGTGTTTGTTTGAGTGTGAACAGAGAGAGCTAGGGAGAGTGACAGTGAATTTGTACATTTAATTTATTGAGCAATCCATGCCCTACTTTCAC
>OMKZ01028437.1:0-23233 GCA_900302535.1 Neoniphon sammara
TTCGTCCATTACATATGAGACTCCTGAACTCCTTTGCTCTGTAGCACCCACCCACAAACTCTCTCTCTCACACACACACACACACACACAAACACACAGGTCATGGTCCAGTCGACATCCCCATCTTTAGCCTAGTGGTGCAGATAGAGTACAGCTGGCCTCGCTGGCCAGCCTCATTCCATTGAGAGAACGCCACAGGGGTCACGGGCGATGACAGGGTCTGCTTATGGGAGGTGGGAATTGGTGTCAGAAGTGGGAACTGCCCCTCGTCCCCCTGCAGCTCGGCACGGAGAGTGACTCGCAGGAGGGGGGCCGGTGTCATAAAAAGTCCATCAAAGGCACCAGTAATTACCCAGGAAATTGGCGGTGAAATTGAAAAAGTTTGTGGCCACGAAGAAAGCCCATCCCCCACCCGCAATGCCCCAAGATTCCCGTTTTGTGACAGCAGCGCTTCTGCCCCGGTGGTGAAAGGAGACTGTCCTCGACACGTGAGTGAACACGCGCTCAAAGTGTGCTAATGACATTGTTGGCAAGGATAACTTTTATGATCATACTTGTGCAAGTTCATTTCAGTGTTGCTTTGATCACGCCACACTTAATCATGTCCCAGTGCAATCTGTTTACATGTTTTGAAGCTCTGCGGATCAAAAGTTCAGTTTTGAAAGTCAGAAATGTAGCTATTCTGACTCACTGTAAAAAGGCATCAGTAGTAGTGGAAAAATACAAGTTGTTTTCACAATGTATAATAACGCACAGTCTCTCTGCCACATTGGACTTGTTGGACTTGACATATTTTTAAGTGATACTGAATAAAAACAATGAAACTGTTGCACACCTGAATGCTCCAAACAGGTGTGTAGGAGAAGGCAGAAATTCAGAAATTTAAAGACAAAAGTTTATTGGGAACAAAATTTTGGTATAAAGACCTTTGTTATAACAAATTGATTTAATTTTAAAAATGAACTGGACAGTGTGCAGGAGCTATTTCCTTTTTGGCAAGTGATACTTGTGATGTTAAGATGTCAAATTTAAACCCTCCCATCAGAGACATTCTTCTATACCTGGGTGCTATCAAACTTTATGAACCATCTTCTACTACTACTATTTCTACATTATTGAGTAATATTTAATAATAATAGAAAGTTAACCATGTATTGTTATAAAAACATAAAATTCCTAAAAACCTTTTCTGGTACACAAATAGAATATAAATCAGGAGAACATACTTGTGGGCCCTTTAGATAAGTTTGCATGGATTACTGTGATGCCATGACGTGGAAAACTGAATCTTTTATGATCATAAGATAACATTCTCTGGAATTTTATAATAGAACTTGTATAAGCATTTCTTCTGTGTGTGTAATATACAATGCACCGTTTTGCTAATATCTAACATCATGCCAAGTAGTAAAATGTTGCTGTGTTCTACAAACCAGAAGTGGTGAAGGTAGCTGATCAACTAGGGAACCAGGGAGCATTGAAATAAACCACTAATTAATTAGTTTTTTAAGTCATCTCCATGAATACACTGAGGGAGTCGACTGCTGTCACTCTAAAAGTTATCATCTGACCTCTTTATTCAAGGACTGGATGACTATTTAGCATATTTTGAGGCATTATTTTATTGCAATCATCTTTTATATTTGATGACACTAGAGTAAGACCTAATTCTTGTTTTGAGCTTGTCCCAAAGCCCTTATTTTCTACATAAAACTTTTTTCTACAAAAAATATATTAGGGCTGTCAAATTAATGTGTTAATTTTGATTCATTAATTATAAAAATAGTAATGTGGAAAAAAATATATCCAGTAATATGTGATGTCTATGTTAATTAATGTACCAATGTTACTTTGCTGCGTGCTGAATAGCACTACCTCTATCACCAAATAATATAGGCAAATAAATATAGGCAAAACATAGATGGTCTTATAAACCTTTTGCTTACTATATCTTTAAATTATTTTTAACATGTTCAAATATATATTGTGATTAGGATAAGAAAGCTCTGTATTCAAAATGTTCATGAAGGGAATTTGCTTGGGGGGCCCACAGTGATGTGAACGTTTGACACACTCCAGCCCACTGGAGTTGAGAAGGACACATAAGTACATTATAATGCAGCCTGTCAATAGTAATGAAATTGTGACATGTTCAGGAACGGCCATGCGCAAGGAGTCCGCATTGTTCTTCTGATTTTAATGCCAATCTCCATAATCAAGATGAAACCACACACTGCCAAAACTGGCATAATACAGCCGCTCGCCGATGAGTGATTGATTGAATATGAAATAATGAGGGTTTTCTGGTGCTCTACTGGTCATCTAAAATTCTGAATACAAATCAAATGGAAATTTTATGCAATGAGATGTATTAATGGGATTCTGGCAGCGTTTTAAGGTCTTAATGTACAGCAATAAGCAACATAGGTTGTCTCAGGGAGATGAACAGTTGTTGCTGTTGATAGGCCATTTCAGTGCATTACTGTCAAAATAATGCATGTCTGTCTGCATATATTCCATGGCTCAAGTGAGCTTAACTTTGCACAATTACAACACAACCAGTGTTTTTGAGTTCATGGATTGCCATCTTAGACTGATGAATAATGGTTTTTGACCGTGACACTGCTGCTGCTAAAGTTATAGCATAAACTAACCTTGATTTGACCCATGACCCAGTCAGTCTACTTTTCTATACACTGAAGACTGAAAAGTTATATTTCAATTTGGCACAGTAGTCAAGAAGACAGAGGTTTGCTTTAATCCCTATTACAACAGGAACTAAAACACTTTTTTTTTTCCTTTTCTAGTAATAGCCCCTCTAGCCCCATTTTCAGTAAATACATTTTATGAAAAGATGTGATGTCTCACAAATTACTTTTTGCATCAGTGCTATTTAATGCTGAGAAGGAAAATACTTATTCTATTTCGTATTTTACATTGTCAGCAACCACCATTATTTGCATGAAAAGGGCAGCCAAGGCAGGGTGGTCGTGGGCTTGGTCACTCTGCTTGGTTTAATCCATTGATGTTAAGTGATATTTACACATTGTGGCCAACCAAATAGCATATTAGAAGCCCAATTAACATTTTTGTTGCCCAGGGCATTGTGGAGTAGAGCTCAGCTGGTGCGGTAGGCTACTGTCAGGTTCCCATGTTGAGCAGAAAGACAAATTTAACATGGAGGGATGAGACAAACCCTCGTCATGTGACCAGTGTCCTCGTTAATCTGTCTGCATTAATTTAAATCTCATTTAAAGGTCCATCCAAGCAATTAAATTAACTGAGGTGGAATAATATTGTTTTGATTTCAAAAATGGAATGTGATTTGTTAACCAGCTGCACAAACCTGATGAACGTATTCCTTTCAGACACAAGACATGTAGGTTTTCTTAAAGGAGAATACCTGTGTCACTAACAGAACCCTTTTATTACCAACACAGTCTTAAGAAATTTAATGAAATGAGCAGAACCACATATTACATGTTCCCGATACCAGCAGTGTGAATATTACAATCCTCCACTAGGATGAGGTGACATTAGCACAAATTGGAAAAGCCTTTATGACCTGTTTGTCACATTAAAAGATCAGCTTATGCTTTAGTTTCGGTAAGAAAAAAAAAAAAAAACCTTTGGTTAAGGTTACGATTAAGCATAAAGGTTTGGCAACTAAAACAACTTTGATAAAACTGGAGGTTAGGACTAGGCAACTAAACCTTTGCTTAAAGTTAGGATGAGGTTTTGGTCACAATTAGACCAACTTTTGCTAAAATTTAAACTTCACTCATAGTATAAAGGGTCACCAGAGCCAAAGGCAGATGTGTATACATGCCCATTCATTACCTGAGCACAGCCCTGTTTTCCACAGCACTGTTTTAGTGTCAAAATACTGCCTGTTCTTTGCCATGTCTCCTTCATTTAATCATTTAGTGCTAGGAAAATTCATTTTTCTGTTTTTCTCATGAATGAACCACATAATGTATTTGGATTTAAGACATAATTTCCCAAACTTTCATGAGACCAGACTCTTTACCACAGTCTACTTCTGCTGTAAACTTCATCCAATCATTTTGCATGCTCCACATAATAAGATTTTTTTTCAACATTTACTCTTTTTCAACGTTTTTAAAATACAAACTTCATGTTACCAAAACTAGCTTGAAATGAACTGTTATCCTGATTAACAATGACGCCCTAAATTAAAAGACATGGATGTGACTGTAAAGTTTGTAAGGCAGCATGTTGTGAGGGATTTTGTCCTGGTGGAGACTTTTATTTCTTCCAGTGGGTGTCAGGTGATTGACATAATGTAAGAGAGTAATGTAATTCAAATGCTCAACTTGGGCACAATGAAATAATAATGAAACAGAAGCTTTGACAAAAACAAATGAAGGATTCATGTTTACTATGATGAATTATCTAGCTTGTACAATTTTCAAGTCTGTGGAGGTTGTTTTTCATACTGAACAAGAGTGAATGGCAGTAAGTGGCTTTTTTCTGAAGGGAAAGAAACAAACCCTGATATCTCTAACTCCAGTGACAATAGGAATAATGTAAAGGAGAGGAAGTTTTATAATAAAGGACATTAGAGTTGGTAAATTAGGGGATACACAATGAGATCTAGTCAATCTAAGTGGAGGATATTTAACATTGCATTACCTCCCATACACTAAAGTTTATTCATTTATTTATTTATTTTCTTCTTCCCATCTTTTGTTAAGCTGTTGAATTTTTAACGGAAGTACATAGATATGAATTATAGATCACTACTAATGAATGCTGCGCCTGTATTCTGCCTGTTTGTGTGACATACAGATTGTGTACATTACAGTGGCTTTACAAATAAACAGTTATTATATTTGTATGCAGGGGTGGATAATGTGGTATTTTTCTGTTTCCATTGGCTCCCTGACATGGTGTTTTGTAGCAGCTGCTCACTCTTTATTATTTTGTCCATTTGTTAATTTGTGTTGATTTGTCCCATCCTAACAATGGGCTATCTGTGAGGGGTAAAGGACATACCCTTTAGGTTTCAGATGATACTTTTATAGCCTTCGATAATCCAGTCTCTGTGACACTGAACAATTTTCTCTCAAAGCTCGCAACCAGAGACCAAGACTGTGTGTGCTACTGTTCAGCCTGAAGTCACTCCACTGACTGATGGATGAATAAAATGTTTTAACTTTTAAAGACAGTTTTTATTTATATTATGATAGCTCTATTGTTTCCAAATGAAAAAACACCCTGATCTGCGGAAATCATGCAGGATACTGTCTCCATTACCTTTTCCATTTTAGTTGTAATTCATTCTGCATGGAGTCACACAGAGCATGAACATGACAACACAGATTACAAGGCAGGACAATCTCTTCTTGTTTGTGGCTATGACAGACAGTAGTGAATATTCACTGATACAGACTGAACTGTCCTAAGGGCATTGGAATAACTAATTTCAAACAGGCTTATGCACATCTTGTAGGCTCCTATGTACCATTGCCAAAATGCACATCTACAGCACTGTGCAACTCTATTAAGCACAGTGCACTGCCCCAGTAAATTGGGCGAACCACTAAAAAATCTCAATTTCCTCTGATTCATGTAATTATCACAAATGAGGGTCATATTTGTAATAAGATCAAGGAGTGGGTGTTATAACATATCCTATGCACATACAGATGTATTGTGTTTATCAAGTCTGTGTGTGCATGATTTTTGTGTGTCTGTCCACATGGATCAGCCAGTATGCCAAGTGGGGATAAGGGACAAAACTTTTAACTAATTATTTTATAATAGACAAAATTTCAAAGTTGAAAAAGTTGCAGTTCTTCACACCTAGTATTACCTACACTTATCATATGAAACACATATGCTGACCATATCCTCCAAATTTGTGTTGGGTCATCAACAGTTACATGCCTCACTGAGAATAAGGAAATCCAGACATGTACTGATCTCAATCTAACTCCAGAAATTTGGATTTCTTAATCCATTAGTTCATTTTTACCTGTTTCTCTGGGTCATGGGGTCTTGAGACTATCTCTGGTAGGGACTGTCACTGTTGTCCAAGGATTCCTCATCCCGTTCTTGCTAGTAGAAACAGTGCACTCATTCGGCCTAAGTAATATTTCTAAGTGCATCCACTCTTTATGATACTGACGTCGGCTGACTCTTAAATACTTTTTTATGCATGTTTTATGAGTACAGCGATTACAGCATTTCCACTGCTGAGCCAGTTGTGTGCCAGTGTTCTCAGAGGATCTATACTCTTCCTCGGCTTCCCCTGAGCAGGGTGTTGATCATTTTACAACCCAGCTTGAGTTATGTACGTTTTCTCAGAAAAAAGATTCAACTGATTTTGTTCGCCACTCCAATAAGATCATCCAGACCCAGACCAGAGAGGGACTTGGCCTCAGATCAGGCTCGCTGTAGCAGTCTGAGGGAAAGTTACTTTTTAATTTACTATTTATTTTCTCATGAGTAAATTTACTGTAGCATGAGTTAATTGTACCTCAGTCCTATTGGGAATTTGGTTAAAGTAGAAATACAAGTAGGCTCACCTCTCTTGAGATGGTCTTAGAAAAATATTATTTTCTTATTTTCTAATCTGAATCATGACTATGTTCTTTGCAGTGTTAGCTTCTCTGTATTTTATTGTTTGTTTGTGTTACCACAGAATATTTTTTGGTGTCTCTATCAAGATGTCGCTTTGCTAAATAAATAAATAAGGTCAAAGATAGTAAAATGTGAAATTTTTAAGGTTTCTGACACCCTTTGGAAGCCAGGTCCTCATGTCCAGATATGTCCTTAAGAATCTAGGAATGTGTTTGTGTTAAAAAGGATCATATCCCCCCGGTGCCAATCTATTTTGTTGTTGTTGTTGTTGTTGTTGTTTTTGTTTTTTTTCTGCTTCTTTTGTCAAATAGAGTTGTTTATTTATTGAACAATTATTCTATAACAACCTCTAACAAGGCCACCATTTAGGCCACTTTTTTTTTTTTTTTTTTGTTAGTTTGTGTAGGTACTTACAAAATTAACATCTGCATTCCTACAAGGAGAGTATAATTTGCTTGACTTCAATGATGTTCAGACTGGAACAATAATGCCATGTTGGCCTGCTTCAATGTACACCAGGTGATTAGTGAATCTGATTTAACATTATGCACAATAAGAGGGGTCAATGACTCTTCAATGACCGTATTCTTATGTGCTGCAAAAGCATCTCGATAGCACAGATTCAGTGATTCATTTTACTAGTGCTTGTAGACTCTTTGAGACCGTGTCAGAATACAGGAAGGCATCCAACTCTCATTATGTCTATACATTTTAGTCTAGTTACTGCCTTAACATTACCCAACTCCCTGAGAGCAAAGTGAAAGTCATTTAACAACTTTTGATTGAATTAAAAAAAAAAGTTCTGATGTCAGATGAGAATGAGTTGTAATGGTAATAGTAAAAAGATTAACAAGATAGATATTGCATTAACCCACATATGATTGTGTCCTGTCAAGATAGCACTTGGACATCCTGGTGAGAAGCAAATGATTTCTGATGGCCATCCAGGCTTTTTCCTCTTTGAAAAGCCCAGATCAAATAGGCTCACTCTTGTCAGTGCCTAAGCGGGAGAGCTTCCCATATGAACAAACGATTGATTGACAGGTAGACATAAGCTGGCTTTTTAATTTCCATACCTCGCTTCAAATTAAACCTCCACCTGGGATGAAAGCATAGGCTATCCTGCATCGAGAACTCCCAAATGATAGGAAATGGAAATTTTGATTAGGAAAGGAAGGGGGGATTTTCGTGCCGCTGGATCTCCCAATAGTGCTGATGGTTGACATTTTTTCAAACAGATAAAATAGTGATGACAATTGTCTTTTTAGGGATTTTTTCAGTATTAGTCAAAGCTGATAAAAACAGTTATGGTTCAGAAAGAGGTATACCACTTTGAATAGCTGTGATATTACAAATGTGAATTAAATTGTATATCAGAGCAAAGTGATGAGAAGAGAAAAGTGATGTGATGTTAGAAAATATACCAACTTAAGTAAAAAGGCTGATGCAACAATATCTACAATATAACATTTTGCAGTGGCTAAACAAAATCATATATAAAACTGAAGTTAAAAACTGATCGAAATTGTTGTGTAGATAATTTTTAGAAGACAGTATTATATTTTTTACAGTGAATTCTTATCCAAATTCCAGTTCAGTCAGCACAAACACATATCCAAGCATATATTTACATATGCACATATGCATGACTTTTAAATGAGGTGGGTGCAACAAAGAATACATTTTAGGCATCACCAATCTAATCAAAAACATACGTTCCCTCAAACAGCTGTCTGTTATGTACTGTATGGGTGACAAGGCCTAAATAGCCGCCAGAGAGTAATAGTAAATGTGCAGCTGCTTTTATTGTGTGTTGTTTATGAGACAACATACATTAAACTCACTGTAGCTGCAGTAAATAAAGCATGTTGTAAACTTGTGCTCATGGAAGAGCTTGTAAATATAAACAGTCGCAATGAGGTCAACATCAAAGTAAGAGTAATGCTCCAGGAGCGATGAAATACAACTTAATGCTCCACAACAAAATGGCTTTGCAATCTGCACCTGAAGTAAAAAGAAAACTTGTGGCTATAACCGGCAATAGTTAGCAATGAATGAAATGGGTGGTGGCATTAAATAGTCAAAGAAGACTGTTATTCTGTGAAAACCATTAACCTGATTTATCACTCCAATCTGGATTTTTGTTTTGAGTTTAAAAAAAAATGGATCAAAATGTTCAGATGATGAGTGATAAGTAAGGAAATCCAGAAATCATTATTTGATGATAAATGGATTTGTATAGATTCATACTTTTAAAAAAGTGACAGAAGTTGTGTCTTTCATGTGCAGGTTTCACTGATGTACAGCATTCACACTGCGAATGGTTGGACTGACTATACAACCCTGTCTGTTCAAAACATTTCAAAATGTGTCTGCTTCAAGAATGACTTGAAGAAAAGGAAGTAAGCTTTTTCTGCTTTATTATTTTGTTGTCAGATGCTATTTTGACACCGCTAAATGGAACAATACACGATTTGCCCGACACCGATGGTGACAGTGACGAAGCCTTTAATTGCCCACATGGAAGAGATTTAGCGGCATAAAATTCTCTAATGGCAAGCACACGTTTACTCGAGGAAGTTAGTGTAAATGGAATTGTTGTAATATCACTGTACATTTCCAGCATTTTTTGTTCTGTAGAGGAAAAATTTACACAGCAGCATTTTCAAGGACCAAAACTTTTTTCCAAGGCCTTTCAGCATTCACCAAGACGATACATGTAGCCTGTGCTTACAGTCTGTGCAGTGGAATCACTTCTGAAAATACGATTTACTTTATTAAGTTCATATGATGAACATTTAAAAGCCTGACTGCTGTTAAACACATATTGTAATGTACAGCTGATGCTAATTGAAGTTTATTGATTAATGTTCAAAAGCAAAAAAAATCCCACTTAGCCGTTTGAAATGCGCCTCAGTAAAAGTTGCAGTTTCGAAATGAGATCAAGGACTTCAAACATGTGATTTGCAGCAGCTTCCTCAAATTTATACGCTGAGACAGAAATGACGGCCAACTTTGAGATTCCTTTTACTGATCACGTTTCATTACGTTTGGCAAAAGAGCCCGCGCCATTACCATGAGTAATATCATAAGTTATGAATGAGGCAAACGGCAAATGGCATAACACATCAACACTCGGGGCATCAACGTTCATTTGGAGCTGTTTGAGTGTCACTGCGCACCGCATAGGGCTCGACAGCATGAGACAGAGAGCAAAATGAGCTTGACGTACACTCCTCTCCCTTCAACATGACTCCATTTTACAATGCGACGCAGGCCTTGCTGCAACCCAACTCATGTGTCAAGCTGTTATGGACTTCAACATCCCCCCACCCCACCCTCTCTCTCTCTCTCTCACACACACACACACACACACACACACACACACGGATAATCAGTGGAAAAGTTGACTCGGCCCCATCACCATCAGATGTTTTGTTTCTTTCAAGCATGTTTTAAGGATTAACACATGAAAGCAATTGAGGGCCATGGTCTGTCATGATCACTGTAGGGGGATTTGTGGATCATTATATGAGCTGCTCGCTAACATGAGGCTGTAGGGGGAAGGCTGGGCCCCCCTGCCAGGAAACTCAGTCAGGGGCCTGAAAAAGTTTTGTCATTTTGTGTTTTACATTTTGTCATTAGTAGCCGTCTTTTATGATAAACAGTGTGTGCCTTTGCTTTACCCTTTTTTGCCAGCTTCATTTAACTCCTTCACCCTCCTTATATTGGGGCAGATCACTGAAGAAATCCTATGGGCCAAGACAGCTCAGTCTAAACTAATGAGTGTGAAAGACTCCTTCCCAAAGAGATCCATTCTGCTCCTCTTCAGATACTGTGCTGTGCTGTATCTCCGAGAAAATGGAATAGAGGGCTAGTGTGCTATATTCCAACGCTTAACAACTCTGTTTGCCAAGGTTTTAATTAAATAATAATTACATTTTTTTTTTTTTTTTTTTTGATAGTCATTCCAACTACTTTGGAGGAAACAGAAACATCTGCGCCGGAGCTTCACTTCAAATAATTTTACTCTTTTGATTGTCTCTTATGATCAAAGATTAGGGAAGAAACTATGGATTGGTCTCCATCCATCTATCATGTGCAATTTCTGAGCCTCTGCTAGCCTGTTTTGGACAAAACTTGGGAGATTGATGGATTTTGATACTGGGATCTGGAATTTTGAATGTAAGCCTGATTGGCCCACTGCAGCGCCACCACCAGGCCAACAGGGTAATAAGCTTCAAGCTCCATATCACAGACACTGCTGGGTCGATTGTGTGAACCTTTGGGGAATGATGTGTTTTTACATTGATATCCAGTCTTCATGAAGTGAAACTGATTGGCCCAACACAGCGCCACTTACCGGCCAAACAGTCCCCAAGCATCAAGCAGCAATGTCCCAGACATCATCACAGATACACAAAAAAGCAAAACAAAACAAGGAAAGCACATCCAGGACGACTTGCACTCAACTTTGACATCCTGATAACTGTTGACTTTTTTAAAAACAGAATGGACTGTTGAAATTCATCGTGGCTTACTGAAGCTTTGAAGTACATTGTGTAAGTAGAAATAATGTGCAATAGTACGATTACTAAGAAAGTAAACACAGCACACTGAAGCATACAATCTGAACGATTTCAGCTCATTTTCCCATAGGACTGCTCCTGCTCTGTGGCAGTTGTTCCTTTCCCCGGTATATATCCCACCATGTATATTTATCCAACAGCCTTTAATTGCCTTCCACTACCAAGTTTTTTTTCACATCTCAAGCAGGTAATGTGAAGTTTAATGATACATCATTTAGCTCTGAATGATTTCTATTAGATTATTGAGTAGGGTCCAAAAAGGTGTTTTTTTTTTCCAAACCAGGAAGGGTGGTGGCTATTATAAAGCAGCAATACATTAACATTTACCCTTCTTACCTGGTGAATGATTTGTTATCATTGTTTTTATGGAAAATTCTGTTGGAGTAAAGGGCAACTCCAGACACTAAATTTATCACTTTAGTCACAGACACAACGGCATATGCACATAGACACAAAAATATGCCCATTATGTGCTGCAGATTATAAATCAGGTGGGTATTAATTGGATAACTTGGCACTGATTACAAGACAGGACAGTGTAAATTCTCTTAGCTGTATAAAATATTGATGATACCTTGTGCAGACAAATGTGACCCAGAATCAATTCCCATGGTAATTCAGGAAAGCTAATTTAGGATTATCAAACCAGGTTCCACTATCTCACACATTATAATCAGAAAACTAATTTTATGCAAACTAATTTCTGTGGTTATGGTAAAGGGTTAAAGTGATTTTTCTTGATGTGTATAATGCTTTTGGGAATTCAGGTACAGTCACGGTAGGGCAAGTGGATCGGGGGCCAGATACTCTCATTTGAGAAGGGCTGGTGCCTACATTTAACTCTACATAGTGTAATTAATAAGCTAAGAAAGCCATTCAGATGAGATTACACTGAAAGGGAGAATATTAGTTCTCAAAAGGGAGTAGCTCATTCACACTTCTACAAGGTGTATGAAATGAACTTCAGGTGAAGACGTAAAGGTTGAAGTCAAGGTTTTATTTTAGAAACAAATCTTACTTTTTTGAATACAGAAAGACTAATTGCTGATTCTTTTCATCTATATTGGATGGGTGGTCTAATTGTATATGATGGCATCAGAGTTGGAGGAGGGGGAGAGGAGAGCCTGGATATTTGGTGCAAACCTCCAGGTGTGCTCATATTACATCAGCAGACCTGGCAGCTAGCCTGTGGTAATGTCTAGATCTAAATCAAGTCGCAAGCTCGCTTAGGGTCAGAGAATTGTTTGTGTTGCTTAGCAACAATTCAGTCACTTGAATTCTGTCTATTTGCGTTGGTGGAGCCAAATTAACAATTAAATAAATAAATCTTAATCTGTTGTCCCTTATTACTGTTACTTGATGAATGGCATTGTTTGTAGACGTGTTGTATAAAAGTAATATCACACTCTCAGTCGTGCTGTTGTACTGTATACTCCCTCTCATGTGATATTGCTTAATTCTTCCACTTTCTATTCTCTGTTCTACTTAGGGATTACTCTCTATTGTTCTGTTCTTTTTTCCTTATGTGATCTTGCCTGTATCTTAAGGGTCCTCTTTCTATAGTGCTATGATTTGTATACAGTATTTTTAGTGGTGAATATTTCTAAATGTGGTTTCATCTCTTTACAACCAATATTTATATCATTTGTATTTAAAACCATGCAAAATCGATCAAAAACAAATTGTTCAGTGGGCCCTAGCCAATAAAATAAAATAAGATAAAATGAATTAGGTTTCTTGGGAATTTCAGTGCTTTGCAGTGCAGTAGATTGTCAGCATCTGTGAAACCTGGAGGGCTGTGAGGAAATGCATTATTATTGGACTTCTGTGCTAGTCATGGATTGTCCATAACAAAGACCGAGTTCAAAAAAAGCACACATCAACAAAACACTGTCATTTCCACCTGTTCAACCAATTACAGAAGTGTGAAAGAGAAAGGAAGAAAGAGTGGCAGGGAGATACTTCATCTACATCCACACACATGGCTAAACATAGCTTTTCTCATCTACGTTCCTCTGCATGTTTACCTTCTTGAGAAATGGTCAAAAGTTGCTAATTTATGTCAAATATTTAAGCACAGCGAGAAATGGATGAGGATTAAACTGCATGTGCTGAGGTTTGTCACTGCATTATTAGATTGTTGTTTCCTGTTTCAGGAAATAAAGAGATTTGGAGCGCAGTCCAAGCAGGAAGGAAGGAAATTAGAAAGAACCAAACATTCACTTCATGACCATTTGTTTAAGTCTCTTGATTGTTTTGATAGACAAGCTTATCAGATCAGTCCAAACCACCATTCATCATATAAACATGAGTATAAGACAAAAGACAAGGAAACAGAGGACAGCGAGTTAGTGGAAATTTTTAATAAGTTGAGCAACTGACATTACAGTCATTATGATTTACCAGCATGGTTTAGCCTGTAAATTGAACATGAATGCATGTCTACTGCTCAATTATGTAACCAGTGACCACAGGACAGAAGGGTTTCCCTGGTGAAATTTGGTTATGTTCATCATTGTCTAGTATTATGGTCATTAAAATTGATTTAGTTGAATCATTATCAAGCCCTCAAAAGAAAGGAGGAGAAAGCTAATTATCTACAATTCTCCATCCCAGGAATGACAATACAAGGCAGACTCAGTTTCTGTCTGATGCTTAGCAGGTGAATCCCTGCTTAGCTTGCCAATCAAAATGACTGACAGCTTTCAAGTTGGAGAGTCTAATTTCTGTCTGTTTTTGATTGGTTTGTCAGCTTTTATCAGGGGACCCTATTTGGTACAATTTCTTACCCTGAAAGGACATGTCTGTCAAGTTGAATGACAGGCCTCAGGCCCTGTGTGGGAAAGCAGTCGGTCCCAGAAGCTCTGCCTGCTGTCCTCTCGAACAGTTCAAATCAAACCTAGTTAACCACAAAATAATGCACCGTTGATTGTGAAGAGACCAGGGGTGAACTGATGCAAAGGTTTGAGTGAATTTAATGTTTTACTCTTTCAGTGGGTTGTGTAAACATTAGCTTATATTTTGATGGTTGTATATTCTATGTCAAAAAAGTGAATAATACCTCATAGCCACAATTGTGTTCTTTTTCTTTTGTTTAGTTGAAAAATAGGATGCATAAAATAAATACTACAAATAAGCATAAAATGAAGTAGAAAGCTGATGAACTAGGTGATATAAAATTGCTTGTTCTCCAAATGTTTCTCAAGGGATGGGTTCACCATTAAAGATGGGACAAATTTGTTCCCTGGATAATGATGTGTGTAAGAAGTCACAGATATGTAACAAGTTCATTGTTAATGCAACAAACTCAGAGCAGTCAGTTTCCATAATGTGAGAACTCATTCTCTAAGTGGGGGAAAAAATCTGAAAAAGTTGAGTGCCTGCATCTCAGAAGTTTGTTTCAAAGTTGTTGAACATTCACCACAGTTTAGTATCCAAATTACTTTGTTTCTTGAATCAATAGTTATTCCAGTTTGTCATCTTTTTTAACAATAGCACACTTACTCACATCAGTCTTCTCACTGAAAGCTTGAAAAACTTAATTGGCAATAATTTAACATATAATGGCTCTAATGGGGCCTGTTAAGTTAAAACACCTAAGAGTATGTCACCGAAATTATAAATCACTGTTATGACTCCACTAGTATTTTAAAGCTCCTCAGCAAAGTTGCATCTGTCTCTTAGTCATGATATGAACATAATAACAACATGGAAATATTACTGATAAAGCCCTTTGATTGCTGAATAACATATTTTCAATCCTCAGCAGAAAGGAACATATTTCATGAGCAACGGTCATGCCACTACCTGCTTCTATGCCATACATTTATTTTTCCCTTTTATTTATTTATTTTTTTACCCCTCTCACCAGCGCTCTGTTGTACGAAGCTCAGCAAAACTGTTCATTAGTGATCTAGTAGGATCATTAACATAGTGACACTATTGGACCTGGCTGTTGACATACAGCGTCCAAGGTGAACTGGTACACAGTATTCGATTTCAATTAATATGTTGCTCAACTTGGATTTGGGAATGGAATTGGAGTATGCATCGGTGAATGAATTTACTCGGACACCTCAAGACAGATGAGGCCGTCAATGCCATTGAATTCCATTGTGTTCTTGGCAAGCGTGGCTCTTAGGACACAGCTTGCCACAGTTTGTGTAACTTTTGAGCTAATATTCCTGTGCACTCTGCATGTAAGGAGTCAATTTCATTTTATGCATTCTTCAACATGACAGGGGTTGAACAGCAGTCAGGGTGTGATGGCTCATTCAGTTCTAAAACCAAACTTAAAAGTGACTGTAAGTCAGGTTAACTTTAATTGACACTTGAATAAGACTTATTTTATTTGCTTAATACATGTGCACTGGAATTTGTCTGGGTGACATTGGTGCAAAGACAGCCTGAGGGATGTCACACCTACTGGAATACATGGTACAAGAATAACCACACCTCACATACAGTACAAAAGGACAATGAAAGTGCATGCCAGTCACACTGTAAATATACATTTGGTTAATGGTTTATTTTAAACCTCCCCCATCAAGCACTTATAAATAGTATACAAATGGGGAACAAATTCCTTTAACACACTATGACATAATGGTCAGCTCATATAACGATAATTGTAATATTTATAAACAAGAAATTAATTAACTATTTTAAACATCTTCATAAATGTTAGTGATGACCTTATATGTATGTACCACAGGGTTAAAATGTGTTAAAAAGCATTTGTTAACACTTAGGTGAGTTAAATGAAACTGTTACCATACGTTCCAATCTCAGTCAAATCATTACCTTTTCATCAATGAATTAAAAAGATATTGATTTTCTACAATTATAGATCAAATTCAAACACTGACAGTTATTGAATACAAGTATTTTACTGTATGTGAATAAACAGTGGTCTCCTGGTTTGAACATCATTGCTCAAACCCACTATGCAAACAGTCCATCATAGCCACCATGTCTCTTGCCGATGTAGAAAACTTCCAGATGAATTTGTTCTTCAGTGCTAATTGGGAATCTGGGAACCTAAACCTGTAATGGAAAAGTGTAAGACTGTCTACACTGTAAAGCTGACTCCAGATCAGAATGACAGTTCAGTCTTCCACATCGCTTATAAATCCTGGCTGTAGAACAGACTGGTTAGACCAAGTGATGTGTATCCATGTTTTCCACCTGGACATATTGACCTTTGTAACCCACACTGTACAAGAATGTCAGCTAAATGCCTTATCTGTATTTATAACCATCATTGAATACCGTGAGATAGTGCCATCCTTCCCCAGTTTAAGTTGGAAGTATTAATTTTTTTTATTGGAAAAACATCCTAACACAACCACCCTACTGTTAATCCTTCTCATAAAAAGACAGCATTTACTTTGTAAAGCACCGAGCTAATGCTTCTCAAATTTGGAATATTTGTGCTGCAGATGTAAGTTAAAAAGGTGGATCAGTGAGTGTATGCCAACGTCCTTTTCATATTAGCTACATTTGAGTGGGAACTTACTACAAATGTGTATGTGAACTGACTGTGTGAATCAGTGTTGTAAGAAACCGAGAGGAGAGAAAATGTGTAAATCTGTCTGCGTGCCAGTATGTGTGTATGTTCTTATCAGTGCATTTGTGTGTGGTTGTTTGTGTGTTTGTGTGTGTTCCTCCAGCAGCAGGAGAGGACGTTCTTCCATGTGACCCACAGCTCCAGAGGGCTTTATCTCTGCCGGTGTTCCACATTATTGATAGCTGCAGTGATATTGACAGGCGATGCGGTGGTAGGAAAGGGAAAATAGGAGTTTGATATGACATATTGTGCTTCTCAGCAGCTCCCATAAATAACTTTGACACGTTTTTGTATGCATGGGAAGGCCTCTGATTCAGCCTCCCATAAAAAATAAACTTCTATTATGGAATGTATTTGTCAAGTGGTGCGGTGATGGATGGACTAGTGTTTAGCCCTTGGCAGGTGGATGGGACCCGCCGCAGCAAGCAGCAGCAAAGGCTTGTGGGGAGGATTTGCTAAGCAACTGGGGGTGGGAGGTGGAGGGGTGTCGGTGCAATTATTCAGCATGAAAGGGGATCATTTCAGCACCTGCATTCTCATTCCCATCATGCATTATGGCGATGGGATTTTTTCCCTTAGCGCAGTGACAGAAGCATCTAGACAAGAGCGAAAGCAAAAAAATAAAAAAAATATATAATTATAAAGACATGAGAGAGATAGCCATAGAACAGATAATCATTGGTCCAAACCAAGTGGTATGTCAAATACACACTTGAACAAACATTTAAATACAAAAATGTATTTAAATGACCAAACATACTTTATTTGATAGGACTTCACTTTGTTAAGCTGATATGTAATGTAAAATGTTTATGCTGCAAACAGAATTGCAAGCAGAATCTATGTTAAGTATTTCAAAATCTCAAAACATTCCAGTAATCTGGTGATTTAATTGTACCCCACATTCTGCCTGTTCACACTCTTTTTTTTTCCTCTTGCAATTCAATTGTGTTTTTCAAATGCGTGTGCATGCAAGATTCTCACGTAAATTCACTACATATCGTAGCAGTGTGCCTTTACTTCACTCTTCAACAAGACAGTGAATGGTGCACAACATCCCATATGCTCCCTTAAGCCCTTCTTGCTCAGCGTCATTGATTCATTTTTTTGCCCCAGGGCCCCACGGAGCATGCTGGTTTTCGTTTCATGACTTCATCTTCCATGGTGGTAAAGATTCCTTGACACACATGGAAAAAAACAAAACACATGCACGCAGACCCACAAACAAAACAGATGCAGCAAACACAGTCTTATTCTCTATACATGTAGGATGAAGTGAATTAAAACATCTGCTTCTTGCTCTAGACGGCCTTATCATTAGTTTCTGTGGCTGAGGTAAACAACTGTTCAGGTGAGGGTGAAGATCATTCTGACTGCTCAAGCTCTTCAAGGCTACTTGACTATGCATGGTAATCTGTCTACATTTGTATAGACCAGACCTGCAATCCCTCTAAGGATGTATATGTCACATGCACAGGTTTCAGGTCAATAGCACCATTTGGTTCACAATACCATCAGGGACAATTGATTTTAGTGGACTTTAGCAAAAACAGCACTGCTAATTGTTTCTTCTTCCTGCCAGTAGCCCCCTCCCCTCCCCCACAAAAAAGAAAGAAATTCATGAATGGTCTCAATTCATGAATTTTAAAGGGATTTTATTTGCCTGTGCTCCTGTATCAGAAGGTGCAAGAGTCAGTTGCATTCAATGGGGTCTGTTTTAGAACAGCACACTACAAGCCTGTGTGACTGCACACACACACACACACACACACACATGCACACACACACAGGCCCTTTGCTCTGAACCAAATCTAAAGGTACAGTAATAATCTGTGTTTTATTGTCTCAGATTAGTTGACATTTGACACGGAGGCCTACAGCCTTGCACCAGGACAAACTGTCCCATGAACGTCCTCGTGACATAAATGGATCACCACTATTACCTCCACTTACATGCATAGCAATCAGATGATATAAAAATCAGCTAAATCTGTGCAGTGGGACTGTTCTCTGAGCAGTCGCCCGTGAACTTGCTGAACCAGAAAGCGTGTGATGGAGAACACTTAGACCCTCTCATCCATTTCACATTTGTTCCAATCAATTATTGAAGTAGACAGCCAATTACAAATGAGAGGATTTGAGTGCCCGGCTTTCGTTTCTCCAAAGGCTTGCATTAAATGTCTCTCGGTGGTGAATAATTGGTGCGATTAATTTACTGTTGGGCGCAAGAGGTGTTTTCATCTGCCCGTCGGCAAACGACCCTCCCTTATATGATTTAAAGTATTAAGATCAGGGAGGGGGGTTGGGCTCGTCAGTGAGCTATAACAGGTTGAGATGAAGTTTTAATTGTGTTTTGATCCATGCGATTACATATAGCATTCTAGTTTTTAATCTGCAATTACTCCCTTCTTTGTCCCTCTAATTGGGATGGTTGAGGAGCATTGCATGCAAATGAGGATGGTAGTAAAGGAGTTGAGGGCAGAAAATTCATTTGCCATTTGATGTTTTCACACCATAGTGATGAAATAAGGAATTATTATTTTTTTCACCCTCCTGTTTGCCATTGATTACTCCCACAATTCTTTTCATTTGATGGCCAGATTGACAGCAAAGTAATTTATCTGTCTGCACTGAGTGACGGGCCATAATGGGCCGACAGTCCATGTCAGCGTTCCAGCTCTGGATAATTTCCAGTTTACAACTCATCAAGAGCGCCCACATTATAATAGAAGCTTGAAAAGAGATGTGATAAAACACTAGATTTATCTTGGATCACGATGTTCGGTGTGAAGCTTTAAGAGATATTTTTTTCTAATATGATAGGATGTGCACACTCAGGGACTCCCTCAGTTCTCTTACTTTTACCCTTTAGCTCATATCAAAATGCAGCTGTGACTAAGAGGTTGGAAGGCTGGAGCATTTGCTTGCAGAAAGAGGGTGTTGTCCTTGGTCTGCATTATAATGAGAACCACTTAAGAGACCAAACGAGGGGGGGGGACAGAGACAGCAAATTCCTGGGTTAGTCAGGTAAATTTCCATCTGCAGCATCAAAGAAGCACAGGTGCACAAGGTCAGCACCCGTTTTCTCCGGAGTCTCCCTTTAGGCCAAATATGCCTATGATGGAATAGAGTGGCAACAAAACAGACGGGACGACTGGTGTAGGCCCGCGGCACTCAATCATTCTCCCAGCCCACAATAGTGTTGTGTATTACCAGCTCCCACCAGACTGCCAGCCATGATAGGTCCACCTGGTAACTTCAGAGTGTAGACATACTTATACTTCACACTGCATGGCTTCAGAGACACAGAGAGCTCATTCAAGGAATTTTGGTCCTTTTATTACCCCTTTAAATATTAACAATATGTTTGGAATGAAATCCATTTACTGAATACCTTTTTGAGTTTCATCTTGAGAAAAGGGATGCTATAGTTTTTTTTTGTTTGTTTGTTTGTTTTTTTTTTTTAAGAAGTCTCTGATTTATCCTGAAATGGGAGCCTTTTCAGTTGATCCAAAACGGACTTTCATCAGTGTTTTGGGGGATAGAAGCTGATGTTATTAGCATTTGTTAAGTGAAATTATACTAACAGAGGAGGGACCATACTTCATCACCTCTTATTCTTGCTATCACCATATAAGCACATCTATCCTACATGTCACTGTTTGCCTGTGTTCATTCACCCCCCACCCCTCTTTCCCATCCTTCCTCTCTTTATCGTAATATCCATTATCTCCATAGGAGGTCCTGTTGTGGCAGGTACAGCAACGGTTATATCCCTACAACATGTGCACATGGACCCTCAGCCTGACTCAGATCAGATCACAAAATAAGCTGCAGACTCGGCCAACAGACTACACTACTATATGTGATATTGCTAGTAGTAATTCTGCATCATCAAATGGTTTCTTGCAATTTTCTTCATATCTCTGCTCACTGAACCTTGAGTTTAATAGCGTGCTTTGAAAATTCAGTTCACAATGTGATCCTTAGCTTGTAAATAGTTTGTTAGCAATATGAATGCAACACGGATGGCCTGAAAATGTTCCTTCAAGAAAATATATGTAAATGACTTGCACTTAAATTCCTCTTATCAAAAGCTAGAAACTTCTCCCCCTATAGTATTTAAAAGCCCAGTAAGGTAAGGGCTTTTTGGATGGACTTAAAGGAATCTCTTTATGATAAATTAAGTAAGGATGTCTTAAAACCTGACCTTTCCCTTTAATCCTCAACAATGGGGAAAATGATGTGCTGTGTGACAGAAACTCAAGACACTGCAGTGTTGCGCTACCTTTACAGCAACAGAGAAGAGTTCCCGTTAGAAACCTCCGTTGTTCTTACCAGCAAAGCACAAACCTCCATCTCCGTATCTGAATATCTCTGTGAATGCGAAAACACAAGAAGTGCGCCACTGAGATACCTTCATGTCATTCTGGCTCACAGGTTGAGAGAACATGATACGTGTAGCATATGCTAGGCTTTGCATGCAGATGTGACACCATATGTCTCCATTTGACGGCAAGTTGACTCTGTTGGAATCACATCACGCTAATTTGAAAATTCAGCACCCACATGTGCACACAGACCATGAGCAAAATCAGACATCTCTTTGTATGCATGAGCATAGTAAGATCTATTGTCCGACCCTCCCACCCACCACCACCAGACACACACACACACACACACACGCACGCACACACTCTACATCGACCTGAGCCTACTTGTTTTATTCACATCCCTGAATCCAACCTGCTAGTATTCAATCATTTTGATTAAAAGACTGATTTTGTCCTGAAACTGTGCAGGAGTTGGGAGCCCCAGCAGCCAATGACATTTGAGGATTCATATATTTTCATAAACTTTTAACAATGTCAATGGGACATGTCTTCAATCTTAGCCTCACAATGGCAAAGGCACTCAATCTTTCTTTAGCTCCCGACAGAACATTTGAATATGAGCATAGGATTATTAATGTGACAGTTCACAGGGGAGGCATCATGGTGAGATTCACAAGGAGACTGTGATAGGTGGAATGTTTTCAAAAGGCAGAGGTTGTGCACGATATTGGTTTCACATTAGCTGCTCCTGCCTGCTTTGGAAACATTTTTCTCCAATTCTCCACAATGATAGCTGGATTGGTGAGTGTGTATATATATGCACACATGGCGGTCTTCTTTTCCTCTTCTCAGTCTTAATGTCAAAGCTACAAATATTTTTTGAGCTGTTACAAACTCAGTTTCACTAAGTAATACCTCACTGAGTGTCTGTATTAAGTTGTAAAACAGACACTGTATTACGTTGTTTCCAATGTTACATTGTAACACTGGAAAGACAGGTGGCAATTTTTTGGTGGTCGCACGTCCGGTAAACATTTCATAGCTAATTCGATTATGTCAGCCTTGTCTGGTTTAGTTTTCTAAGTTTAGTCATGGCTCACTTAGGTTAAAAGTAATAACTTTGCTAATGTTACTGTTAGCTATCCCTGTCATTTGTCAGTATAACATTATCAGCTGACTATTTCCTTTTGGCCAACAGTTGTAATATATGAAAACATATGTGATATTTTCATGTAGTGTAGATATTATCACCTCCATAAACACAGTCACTCTTAAGCATCGGCTAACATTCAGTTCTGTTTTTTGTGGTCACTTTGCTGGTCTCAGTAGAACAGCCCAATTTCGTTTGAGTTTAAGGTGCTGCTGTTAGTCCAGTGACTTGAAAGCACTGCTGATACAAAGACATGCTGTGAAGTGATGACTGGGGAAAAAGAAAAAAAAAACTGACCACTTATTGCCAAAATCAATATAAACATGAATCTTGTGGATTATCACTTTACAGGAAAGTGAACACATCTTTATGTAACAAAGGATCTCAGTTCCAGACAAGCTCGGATCTCTGAGGCCCCATTTGAGTTTTCCAGTTCATCAGCTCAGTACCTTATAATGTCAAGTTGCACTTTAGGTTCAGGTTACCAAAATAAAATAGCAATACTCTTTGGAGTTAGTGTAAGCATGAATTCAGGAATGACACCCGTACAGCTGCAGCCCTCAACTCCCATAAGCACAACTGAAAGAGTGAGTGCTCCACCAATGTGTTCCACTTTGCAGCATATTGTTGCATTCAGCAAGTTTTTGTGTTCTTCCTCATCTGTTTGTTTCCTCCTGGGCAGTCACATCTCCCTACCTTTCCGCCTCCTGCCTCCTTCCCCTCTTTATTCTTGTGTATCACAGCTTTCTTGTCATAAGAATGAATTGAATTTGTCCCCTTCAGTGCAAACAACAATAGACAGAGTGGGGACCTGCAGGAAAACAAATCGCCACCCTCTGTCCCTGTTGGGGATTGTGTGTGTGTGTGTGTGTGTGTGTGTGTGTGTGTGTGTCTGTGTGTGTGCGCGCACGTGTGCTGCTGATGAGGCTGAGGGGGCAGATGAGAAACAGTCCTATGCCAAAGAGGTACCCGGGGTCATTTA
>OMKZ01028439.1:0-14461 GCA_900302535.1 Neoniphon sammara
AATGATGCTGTAATTATATTTGGCATGAGAAGGTGGCTGAGGGGCTACCGTTAATGTAGCATTAGGGAACCTCATCAGGCTCTCAAACGCCCCTGACAGTTTCATTAAAGGCCAGCCGTCCCCGTCTGCCAACACAAGTCCAAAGTATTTATAAAATAAATCTTTAAGCCCTCCCCCCCTCAACCACCGCCGACCCGCAGCCCTCCTCCCACTCAGTTTGTCTATATGCAGAGAGACCGGTGCACTCGTTATGGCTAATCAATCGAGAAGGCAAAACAACTCTCTGTCCGTCTCCGCCTATCTCCCTCATTAGTGTTTAGGTCTCTTTTAATTTCAGCCCCTTATCTATCAGTGTAATGGTCAGGCTGCTATTGATTGCTTTTTTATGTATTGCCAGCTGGGGGCTAGTTGTAATGCGATGGGGAAACTCCAGCATGGGGGAAGCATTTGGAAGTGCTGTGCTGTAGCGCAATCATGTTAAACAGTCAAAACATGACAAAAAGGTTTCTGAGGATGGGAGAAACCAAGAAAGCAAGGCATGTGAGCCAGGTGATCAGGCATTTAACAAACACTTTCCTGCAGCGGCAGTGAAGAACGGTCTCATCTTGAAGCAATTCAAGAGGAGGAAGCAATCAACTGGAGTTCAACCTTCTCTCTCTCTCTCTCTCTCTCTCTCTCTCTCTCTCTCTCTCTCTCTGTGTGGACACACTCACATCTGACTTGTCTGGAACAGTAGAATCGATCACCCCCTCCCCCTCAGTTTGGCTTCTTTGGCGAGAGGTGAGAAGTGAGAATGCACCACTCCAACTCAGCTGTGAGAGAAGCAGTGTGTCAGATCTTCAGTCAGGCAAATCCCATGTGAATGCTAAAGTTTGTCCATAAAAAAAAAAAAAAAAATCTGCAAAGAAGCAGCAACATGTTCCAAGGCATTTCTCACTGATGTTTTCCAGAGTTATCCTTCTTTCCCTGGGCATTCACATGTGCATCATCACCTTGTTTACCATGTCTGTATTTCCAGATTACTTCCATGTAGCAGGAGAAAGGGTCCAACACAGAATCATGCTTAAAAATTTTAACTCAGTGGAGCAGATAATGGAGCATGCCCGTCTCATTTCAACATTTCAATCAGTGTTTTCCTTGGAATTAAAATTTTAAAATGTCCCAGTCATCTCTATGAGTGTAAACCTCTCTCTTCCTCTCTTACTAAGTCTTACTATGAAGTGTGCCTGTTTTTCCCTCAGATCAATGAAGATTCTACATTTTAGTTGCCCATAATTGAAGTTTCTTTCCAGCTGTACAGCCTAAACGTAGGTTTGCTTATATTTTTACAGGGTAAAAAAAGAGTAAATTAGTTGTTTCATGTCACATATGAAAGCTAACCAAACCAATGGAAAAAACTCCATCATAATTTATTCATACCACATCAAACACATAAGTATTCACAACCCTTAGAGAGGAAAAGGGTAAATCAAAAGTTGAAATTCAGTTAACTTTATGCAAATGCATGGTGTCCGCTATGCGACAACGAATCAATGAGCTTCAGACTCGACAATGTTTTTTTCTTTTCTAGTCACTTTTTTCTTGTGCTGCTGCACCAGCAAGGAATTATGTTTTCCTCAGCTTTCAAAAAGATATTTTGCTATGTACTGAGTATGATAAAGGTCAATAAGGCATAAATTACTTTTATGTTTTTACACTGATCTTGAACCCACACAACAAGATACTGAAATACTGAAACTAATATGTGGTTTATGGGACTTTTTAAGACGTAATGATATAAACCAATACCAACTCATGCAGACCAGCCATATTGCTGTTTGCAGCCCTTTTTTCCTCTCCAAAGTTTGTTGCCAAAATCTGCGCCAGACCCCTCCCGCTGCTTCCCTACTGTTGAAAAGAAGCACTCCCCCACTCCCATCCCTGAAAATTCACAGTGGAGGAATCCATAAAGAGAGAGAGTGCTACAGACGAGACAAGTGGTGGCACTGAGCTGAAAAGACCATGTTCCGAGTCCAAAAAACAAAAACAAAAACAAAAACAAAAAAACAGAAACATGTTAATATATGCCATGGGTGGTTTAGCTTAGCCATTATCCTGTGGGCACAGAGGTTTACAAAGTTTGTCCGAGGCTGGCCTCCGTACTGCCATGACAGGTTCTTTTGGAGGCAGGAGAGACAGGGAGGGACAGAAGTGAAAAAATAATTTAGTGCAAATTTAAAGGAATACTTTAAATGCTACCCATCAGAACCCAACCAGTTGACGTACAGAGGTAAAAATGGTATCAAATATCTTTACTCAATCTGGGTAAGTGGAAAATGGGTATTTTGCCCAAAATATTGGAGTGTTCCTTTAATGTAACACATTTGAAATTATTATGACAACAACGATGGGAAGAATCATCTCCTCAAATGCAGTTAATTAGTTTAACAATGCAACATCTGTATTTGTGATGTTATATATTTTACTTGCACACCATAGCATGTACCTGTGGCTGGGCTGTTTATCCTCTCCCACCGAACCTCCTCACTGTCTCTGCTGCTGACAGTATTGGAGGAAGTGTTGGTCCTCACCTTCCCCAGACTAACAGCCAAACTTTAAATAACTAAATTGGGAGAAAATTCTGAAAAAAATAAATAAATAAATAAAACAAACAAAAAAAAATGATTGGCTTGATCCATCTGGCCCTCAGTCATGGCCAGTTTCCCAGTTCCAGCTGATGAAAAACATTCTCACAGCATGAGGCTACCGTCACCATGCTTCACCAGAGTGTTCTCAAGATGCTGAGTGGTTGGGGTTGTCACAGTGGTGCCATATTTTTACACTGGTGGTGCTTCGGACTTTGGCCCCAGTCATACCAGTTATGCCCTCTTTATATGTGTATGTTCAAAGTTTTAATTTTTTTTATAACAAACCTGATTGGGAGCTTCGACAGGGACCAGAATCACAAAACCCATCCATCCATTCATCTGTTTGCTGCTGCTTATCCGGGACCAGGTTGAGGTGGTAGCAGGCTGAGGAGTGTTACCCATACGTCCTTTACCCTGGCCACATCCACTAGCTCCTCTGGGGGACCCCGAGGTGTTCCCAGGCCAGCTGGGATATATAATCCCCCCAGCGAGTTCTGGGTCTACCCCGAGGTCTCTGCCCAGCTGGACTTACCTGAAACATCCTGACCAGATGCCCGAACCACCTCAACCGGCTCCTTTCAAAGCGGAGGAACAGCGTCTCTCCTCCTTCCCCTCCTGGAATCACCACCTTATCGTGGTGGAAGGATTTGAGTGCCCCTGTGACCCTGGGAGCTGTGTTGTCCGGAGCACTTAGCTCCTGGTAGGGGCCAGAGCAAAAGCGATTCAGAAGCCCCTATGAATAGTCTCCATTCAGAAACATGCACCTCGCCTGGACCAGGGAAACCCAGGCCTGACTCCCTCTCTGGAGTCAGGCCTGGGAGGAGAGCTCATAGGCAAGCGCCTGGTGGCCGGACCAGCCACAGGGTCCAAACAGCCATCGTGGGGCCACCGTCCTGTGGGCCCACCAGTAGAAGTAGGGGCCGGGTGCAATGCCACATGGGTGGCAGGTTGGGGCAGAAGCCCTTGCGGAATGGACCTTGGACACAGATTCACAAAACCGTCTTAAGGTCTATCTTTAGAACACTTTCATGAATCTGACCCCAGAACTAATCCAGACTGCTTGGCCTTCATGATGCTCTTTGTTTAGATATGCCCTCCAATAAACCCTGATGCATTCCAGAAACAGGTATATTAATCTTGAGATCATGTGACTCCTTAATTGCACACATATAAACTCCATCCAAATATTGATGTCACTTCTGAAAGTAATTAATTCCATTGTAATTCCATATTGTAATACAGATGTGCTTACAATGTACAATCAAAGGTGCTAAATACTTATACAAGGGATTGTAGGTGAGAAAAATACCTACTGCATGAAGTGGCAGAAAGTATGATGTGTTTGATTCCAAAATTAAATGAGATCATTTCAGAAACAAAAGTAAAATTCTCATTTGTTTTTCTCTACCTCCAAAACTGCTGAACATGCCGCCTCTAACTTTTGCTACTCCATATCTCTCCCAACCAGTCAGGATTTAAGACAGCTTCATCTGAAATGATCAACTCCTCTCTGACATCTGGCTGCATAGCAACTGCCTTCAAAGGACCAGCCGTCACTCCTCAGGAAACCTTCCCTCAGTCCATCTGACATCAAAAACTGCAGGCTAGTATTGCTCCTTTAAAAAAGTATTGAAAGTACTGCCTCTAACCCACTCTAAATATCTTGAACAGAATAGCCTGTTACACTTCAACCAATCTGGCTTTAGGATGGCCTGTTCTTCTGAGACTGGAGAACTCTGCTAGAGCTACTCCTATTTCTTCATTTCTCATCCCTGTAGACCTATTTACAGCTTGCTTCCGGCCTCTTTTCAGCCCTCATTTTCCTGGACCTATCTGCTGCTTTTGAAACTGTCAAATCAGCTAGCACTTTCAGACAATGGTGGTTTACAATGGGGATCTGTGGATCGTCTCTCTCAGTTGCCTTCTACCTGTGGGACCGCACTTGGCATGTATCATGGAAGGGAATTGTGCATTTATGGTGCACCCTCTCCACTGGGGTCCCTCAGGGCTCAGATCAGAGCCCCCTCCTTTTCTCCCTGTACACTAGACAATGGCTCCACAATCAATTCATTCTTTTCCTTCCCAACCTCTGACAATCAGATCAAGCTGTATATCTCTGTTTACATCACCGACATCTCCAGTTGGATGTTTGCCCATCATTAAAAACTCAGTCTCACCAACAGCAAGCTGCTCTACAAAACCACTTTGTATCACTAGAGACCAGAGGATGGTGACTTCTGTCCAGCCTGCCAAGAATCTGGGTGTTACTCAAGGTAACAGACTGTCACAGGGGCCCACTTTGCAGCCACAGCCTGATCCTTTGGGTTTTCCATCACTGCCATAGGAACTGCAAAATGGGCATTGTCATGACATGGTAACTTTGGTGGAAAAATACCCCCAAATTATTTGCACCTCACATCTACAGCAGCTGATGAGAGCTAAAAATATTAAATTATTAAGTGTGTTGTGCCATAGTGTTACCACACAATACATTTAAAGACCTATGTTGGTGACTTTAATTCAGTTTCTGCTGATGGTAAATTACCTTAAAAATGCAATGAATTAACAAAAAGCATATTTGCCTTTATTTTCACAAAAATGCTGGTTTTATGCTCTCAGCCTGTACTTTTTGGTCATTCATGTATTATCTTTTATTTATTTATTTGTTTGTTTGTTTGTTTGTTTGTTTGTGTAGGTAGGTAATATTTCAGCTCTTCCTGTATTTTATTTTGTACTTTTACATGTTCTTTTTGTAGTAGTTTCATTCACATTTTATGACTTTGTTTTGTGTGTGTGTCTATTATGGTTGAGTTTAAAATGTAATGCGTTCAAAATGAAATTGGGAGGAAAAAAGTGAGAGAGAGAGAAAAAAAAGCACAAAAAGAGTGCTGTTTTACCCAAACTACACTAGTTTCTCAGAGCACAGCAGGCAGCACTGGACATGAGGTAACTGTACAGGTGCCTGAGTAAGGAGAAAGGCTTAGGGACCCTTTGGAATGGAACATATAATGTCCTCTGGTTCCTCATCCCCTTTTTATCTCCCTGGCTTTTGAATGGGCCTCAGTCAAGCTGAGGTAATTGTTTCAGGTTGCCACTGGCAGAGTCATATAAAGGCTGGAGAGATGTCTGATGGCTGCATCAATCTTAGGTATACTGTTCCAAAGTGGTAAGACTTCACAGTAAGGGAACATGAAATGGCATTAATTCATGCATGATTTCAAAATCATCAATTCATGTATTGAAAGCATCATGAGTCATCTTGAAAATGCATGAAGTACCAATTTTATACATGCCTCAGTGCAGGAGTAACACATTAAATCATGCAGTAATAAAGCAACCTAAATCATCATTTCACATGAATTATTAATGATGTTCATGTAGGACTTCATGATAGTCTACTTGTTGGAGCGAATAATGTTGTGTCACCACAGCAGGGAGCAGAGGTGTTAAAGTGGTAAAATATTCCTTCTTTAGCATGGCTGTACTGCTGATGAAATAATGGAGGAAAGCCATTAATTAAGAATTGGTTTAGTATTATAAACACTGCAAATTCCTTTGTATGTGGTACACATTTGCAAATATTAACCTGTTAGAGTTTGGCAAGATGATTTTACAAATTTAATGTATAATGTATAATGTATTTAATGTACAAATTTGATGCATATTTTAAACAAGTTTGACACAATTATTTAATTAATTTACACACATTTTTAAACATTTTTTACCCACATTTAAAAAACACTGACACAAATTTTGACACATTTTTTTTTAGAAAAAAAATTTTTTTAGAAACAAATTCTAAAAAAAAAAAGACAGAATTTGGTGGGGTTGAACTTAAGTAAAAAAAAAAAAAAAAATTCCATGACATTTCAAACTTCAGATTCTTTTTAAATTTCAACTTAATATATACACTGTACATAACTTAGACAGGGTGTGCTGCAGTCTAAATTGTCAAATTCAAATTGCAGCCATCAAAAACCCATATTGGTCTAACTTGACCATTATGGTGTATTATTTAAACTACTTCTAAAGCAGCCCAGCCAGGAGTGGTTGGCAGTTGTGCTGTCAGGGATTTTGCTTTAGCTGGCTCACTCCCTAGGAACTGTATGCTTGTTTGTCAAAACTACCGCACCTAACCCCTCTTTTTTCCACTTTCTGCTGTGTGTGCAATGTGTGTCTCTTTCATATATAGCAATGGTAAGCAGCTCACCTCTGGGAATGGCCCTGTAAGGCCCCTCTCCAGTCAACCAGCCTTCTTCCTTATGTGTAGATCCCCCTTAAGAGAAGATACTTTTGATAGTTTTCACAAAATATTGTGAAGAAATCTACTATTAAATTTTCAGTTCCTTTTGCTAGGCTGGTGTTTCTCACCCTGTTTTAAATCAATCCAAATATTTATCAAAGAAAAAAAATCTCATGCTTTTCTAGTACTTGGCAACCTCTCACTTTTTCATCACAAAGGGTAATACTACAGCAAAGGCTGCTGCCATTAAGAATGAATGCAGAAAGAACAAACACTGCGGGTGAAAATCCAGTGGTGTTAGACTGGGTTTGGCAACGCCTAAACTTTTCACAACTAGATATTAAATTGTTGAATGCTGATGGAAGAGTTGAGATGAACAGAGGCAGGGAGGGGATCAGATACATGTGCTGAGCTGAAGTTAAATACTACATGCACTTAAGCCACCCAGTGCTGTGGCGTGTTAGAGCGGATGCTTATCACCCACAGACAGGTTAGCTTAAGGCGCTATCATATCTGGGAGCACAGTCCCCAAAGTCCGCCTGACCTGTCTGCCTCCCTGCCTGACTGCCTTCTCCCCGGCAGCCCCCCACCCCGTCCGAAGCAGTGAGCCGATCAGGCCTGAGTCAACAGCGAGCCTCCTGTCTTCATGTAGTGTCACTGCTTGGCTTTCCTTTGAATGTGAAGCACAGACAGACAGCAGGGAGCATCGCCCACTCATGCAATTCCACTGGCCCTGTTTGAAAAGTTTCCCTCTCACCTTACATACTCTCGGTTTTTTTTTTGTTTTTGTTTTTTTCTTCGCAGTGCATAGGAAGGCACATTTATGATACCTGGGAGGTCATGCTAAAGAAAGGTGAGCTCATGTCAGGTGGCAAAAAATAAATAAATAAAAAAAATCTTCATCTTAAGTCTCATCTTCAGTATTCAAATCTTGCTTTTCTTCAAAGGAAAAAAAAATCTTCCAGTTTCCAATGCAGTCTCACCTGTTTCAGGATTTTTTGTAGTATATATAAATATGTTTAAACAAGGCAAAATAAGACAGATCAGCCCAGCACATTATGTAATATCACCCACATTATGTAATAATCACCACATCATGTGATAAGCTATTGCAAAATGCGCAGAAATGTATTACATTTTGCATTCAAAGGGTTCATTACAACATGTGGCTAGTTATTACAAAATATGGTGTTATTTCATTATAAAGGGAACACTTATTACATTTTGGAAGGTTATTACAAAATGTGTTGTTATTACATAATGCATTGTTTGCAAGCCCACAAGTATCAAGAAAAAACTTGATTCAAGAAAATTGTGGAAACAAGTTGATTAGCATATAGGAAACAAGTGGAATCATCTCATTCCACTGGCAGATATTTTTACCTTGTTTGAAGAAAAACAAGATTTGTACACTGAAGATGAAGTGACTGGGTAACATGGAGAGTTTTTTGCAGTGTAGTCAGGTACCTCAAATATAGCAACAATTGTCATGAAATGTTTCTTTATGTAATGAGTGCTTTTATTGTAACTACCTAATCACTACTACAACTGTTGTATATTTCTGAAGCTACACTAAGCAAGACTTGTATGCAAAAATATAACTTCTCAGCCTAAATCAGGAAGTGTGGCTGCAACAGAGAAAAGCGCCCAATCCCCACTAATTGAGACACTGGAGATTTGCCATGTTTGCACAAATGAAATTCTGGCGCCAGTATGGTCACCAGTGGGAAATCTTCTCCACACGGGAAGTGATGAGTGAAATCCAAAAGTGTCTCAGAGTATAAAGCATTCGGACTAGAGAAAGCTGAACTCACCAGTATTAGATCTTTTCCTTTCGCGTCCCTCAGAATAAACCATCACAGAGCAGCTGGCACCATGGCAGTTTACTAATGTCGCCTTACAGGATTTCTGGGTTTTGAAGTTTAATTTTTTGTCAGGACTTGATGATATCTGGGGCCACTGATGTGTGAATTCGCACTATAGTGCAGCTTTAATTTGGTGCTGTAATTACAAAGGTGGCTATGCTTTGAGAGATATAGTTTGATACAGATTCAACTGCAGTATTAGGAATGATTGTACTTTCATAACCTTCTGTATGATACATACATGTTCCAGAGATCAAAGGCCGAGTTTGATGTTCATGGAATAGTATCTTCAAATGCCTTGACACATACTGGGACAGGTTCTCCACTTTCAGAGTAATGCATCTGTGTGTGTGTGTGTGTGTGTGTGTGTGTGTGTGTGTGTGTGTTAAGGTGGGGGATTGTTTCTATTTTTAGAGTAATGGCTGCTGGATTCAGGAGGACCTTTTTCCATCTAATCTCCTTGACTTCTAGATAGGCAATCAGGGAGCACAGAGATCTGTTATCAAAGGGCTAACTTGATGCTGCACTCTGATACATCCCTACATGCTCACTCGGGGTTTAGAGGCATCACCACACACACCAAGCCTTCAAGAATCACAGTTACTACATGACGCACAGTAAACGGAATAATCAGTGTAATAGAAATGAATGTAAAAGCAAAATAAGGTAGTTTGCATTCAGTTTTATATAAGTTATTTATTCTTTTGATCATGTTAAAGAAATACTCTTGGGAAAAATACCCTTTTTCCAACTTACCCAGACTGAGACAATATGCTTGATACCATTTTCACCTCTGTATGTCCACTGCAGGCCTGGATTTTTATCATTTTAGGGGCAAGGCCACTTGGCCTTTGGTGCGGTCCGTTTTTTGGGGGCACAAAGGCCACATGCCAGGGCACCAAGGCCATCAAGTAAAACACAATAATAATAATAATGATAACAATAATCTATATTATTATTATTATTGATCATCATCATTATCATCATGAGTTATTTTGTAGGGTTTGTCAGATTACTTGGGAGATTTAAATTTTTTTTTTTTTTTTTTTTTTTAAATAAACGACTGACTGGCCTGCCAAAAATCTACAGCACTGGAGCTGCAGGGAAAGTTAACATTGCTTCGTTACTACAGTCACCGACCGGAGATCAGCTGAAAACTGAACAGTTTTGGAAAGCCCACAGCGCTGGACACAAACACACTGAACCTGGGATGAGCAATATAAGCAGCCTAAGTGTTGATTGTGTTGACCTAACGTTAGTAGAGGTGTTTTCTTGTTGAAAATGCGGTCATAGGTTCACGGTGGGTAGGCTACAGTGGCTTTTTGGCAGGCAGCTTTCCCCTCTTGTTTTAGTGGTATGGAGAACCGGACTGTACCGGTTTACTTTCACCTCTGGGTGAGTTTATGTTAGCCAATGTGTACTGGCTAATAAAGTGCAGGTGTCCGGGCATTTAAAATATAATTGGCCAAAATGTCCGGCGGATAACTTGTAGAAACTAAAAGTAAAAAAAAAAAAAAATCTATTAATGTCCATCATGTGCAGAGAGCAGAGCAAAATCAGCTGGGATAGTGTGGCCGGGGCATTAAGGCCACCGTGGCCGCAGGGAATGTAACTTCTTAAGGGGCATTATGGCCAGACTGATGGCCATGGCCATTGGAGCCGCAGTGAAATTCCCGCCCCGGTCCACGGGTTCGGTTACTGTTAGCATACAGGAGTCATAAACCTAGTTCCGTCAAAGTGAAAAAAATAAACCTTAAAGCGAGACTTTAAGTCTTGCTGGTCTATCTTGATGTAGACTTCAAGTCTTTATGTTAGCTAATGCAAAATGCTTACATACCCTATTTTTCTCTACTTTACCTTTGCCTAAATTTCCCCATGCCTAGCTAACTGGTTGCCAAGGGTCTGTGGTGAACTGTACTTTTCTTTTGTACTTAGTTTTTTCTTCTGTACATAGGCTTGTGTCTGTAGTCTAAAATTATAAGCTGGCCTGTTTTTTAAGCTATTTACTCTCCTGATGATGGTACACACCAGACTTTTTAAAATATTTTTAGCCATATAGAATAAAGCTTTTTTTTTTAAAATAAATTTCAGAGTGCCTTGGAATCCCCTCTTTTCAGGCAGAGTGTCCTCCCACAAAAAACGACCAGACAGGTCGTTTGTTCCACCCCTCAGAAACAACCCACGGGAGTGTTTCCCAAAGTAGCGCCCCTCCAGAGATGGCAAGTAACGAAGTACAAATACTCCGTTACTGTACTTAAGTAGATTTTTCAGGTACTTTGTATTTTTAGAAGTATTTCTCTGACGATTTTTTACTTTTACTCAGTTATGTTACTTTATATATATAGCCTAAGCCTATATATTTTTTATTTTTTTGGCATTGTGACACCAATGCGCGCCAACTGTTTTGGGTTTTGAAAGACGCAGGAGGAGACACGGCTGTCTGTGTGTGTGTGTGTGTGTGTGTGCGTGCGTGTGCGTGTGGTGTGTGTGTGTCAGAGCAGGTCTGCCACTCTGCCCACACCTGTTACACCACTAACGTTCAAGCAGCTGCACGAAATGGACAACGGTGAGGGTCCCACACAGTCACAGGAGCAGCACCCATGGCCTCATTTAAGTGTACAATACAAATGCCTAAAGGACTATATAGTGAAGTACATTAGGATACTAGGCAGATAGTGTTTGTTCAAACAATAACATTGCTAAAGTAGATCCCATATAAATTATCCTGTGTTTAATAGCTTTGCAGCCAGTGAATCGTGCAATAGAAATACTTTTTACTTTTAAAAGTACTTTTGAGTACATTTCAGAGCCTGTACTTTTTACTTTTACTTGAGTAGATATTTGGATCAGTACTTTTTACTTTTACTTAAGTCGTTTTTTTACATAGGTATTTTACTTCTACTCAAGTAAGGAATCTGGGTACTTTTGCCATCTCTGCACCCCTCCCAATGGAAAACGAGGTGGTAGAAAGACCAAGACAGGCAACCAAGACAGGTTGGGTCGACAAAACAGGACTTTCCTGTGGGAGACCCGTGTTTGTCCTGAGTGAAGCGAGACCGGTGTTTATTTCCGGGTTTCATTTTCCTTCGCGTTGTGTTCTTTTCTGCGTGTTTGTTATAGCGACATAAGCCTAACCCAAACCCTAACCCTAACCTTAACCATTTCCTAAAGTTAACAAAGTAGTTTTGGTACTTAAATGCGACCAACCGAGAGTTGCCTGTGCACATGTGTGTTACGGCTTTTAGAAACAGCACAGTTTATGAAAACACTCATATATGTCGTTTTGGAAAAGCTCATATATGTCGTTTTGGAAGTGAGTGGCAAACGACCTCTTGTGGCATTTAGATGTGAGGATGTGTTGTTTCAGGATATGGTTGAGAAACCTTTGTCCAAAGAGCACCCAACTATTATACATTTTTTTCTCGAGCCAGATGTAATTTTTGGAGCTATTTCAACTTCAGTATGCGCAAATTCTGCAAGGTGATGTCAGTAAACTGCCACAGACACAACTGGTGTGATGCAAAAGACACCAACGGGACAAGAGAGGCAAAAGGTCCGATGGTGATGAGTCCATCTTTCTCTTAGCGGAGTCCTCAATCACTGTGGGTTTACATGCATTTTAAAAGTTCGACTTTTTCAAATTATGTAAACATTTTAGTTCAACTGAAATCGTTCCAAGTCATTTGGAGTCGGAACACTTGTAGATAATATATTGGAGATTAATTTACTACAATTGGCCAACAAACATGTGAGGCATCCCGCACATGTTCTGAAGGTTAGAGTTTACCCACCACAGGTGTGATATACCCAGAAGTCCAGTGCAAAGCCAAGGCAGTATCATGGGGAATGCTAGGGCTAAAAGCGATGTGCATTTTTGCACAGGTGAGGAGATGGACTTCATGTTGTAGCTGAAGGAGATGGACGTCCTTAAATACATGGATGGACAAAAACAAGGAAGTTTTTTTTCTAGCTACCCATTGTTTTGTTCCATTATGTGACATAAAAGCTCAACCAGAGGGTCTTCTTCTTCTTATCAACTGGAACAAAGTCTTCGTCAGACGCTGACATAGGCTACTTCTGTCAGTAAATCATTTCTTTGACTGAATCACATATACTTGGACATAGTACCATTAACTCTTTATCTTTGGCCTAATCAAGCTTGATTGTAACTGTGCATGTAAACCTACTCACTGTTGTTCAGGAGCCACTTTTGGACTTCTCTGCTAAATTTTTATTAGTCACTTCCTGTGTGGAGAAAATGTCAGTGACCATACTGATACCAGAATTTGGGCAAACTGGGTCTGAATTAGTATGGGAGGGATGCTCTTCTCTGTTGCAGTCTATTAAGTGATTTAGGCTGATAAGTCAGACATAGTTTACATACTAGTCTTGAGTAGTGTAGCTTAAAGTGCAAATTCAATTATGTGATGTTCTGCTACTGATCTTGTCCAACAAAATGGAACCAATCTGATTACTGAGTGAGCACAATCCCACCCTCTGAGCAGTCATGACTGGTCCAAGCAAAATATTGACGCCACCTCAATTCAAATGTTGGGCAGAATGTGAGGCCTTTTGCAGACAAGAATGCAATCATGAAGTCCTTTGGGCAAAACTGGGCTGCCTGCTCATGAGTGCAGAGGACATTTTTCCCAATAAGACGCCTAGTTGTCTCACTTCGCTGGTGTCTCGCTCACTGTGCAAACTTAATAAAGGTGATCAGTCTTCACTAATGGACCACTTGAATTTGATGCATCCAATTCAAGTAAAAGGCAATGGCTTTCTTCAGGCACATTTATAAAACAAAGAAGGTTGACAGGAGTTGCATCCTGTCTAATTTGACTGCAGTAAAGAAATGTACTCTGGGGAACCTTTTGTACGGTTTCAGGAAAACACATCCCCACCCCCAACATTTAATATACGATGAGTTGTTCTGGAGTAACCATCACCACCACCATCCTGGCTAAATAATACCAGGGCTTATATCAGTTTGCAATTATTGCCAGTACTGGATTGCCCATATATGAGGTCAATAATGTCCTTATATTAAAAATGGGATATGGTCCAGTCAGTGTTGTCCACGTCTGATATGATGAATACAATGCAGTTTGATTACATATTTTTTGTTGAACCGCATCACCAATACACTGTTTGTTTATAGGAAGCACTTAACTTGAACTGATTCTAAAAAAACACTCTGATCAGTTTTCACACAGTTATGCATGAATTTGTATTTATTTTTATTAGTATTAATATTGACATCCTAAGTTTCAATAGAGTTTGTATTTCTGTTGCAGAGGTTTCTCTACCCTGTATTTGGGAAAAACAGATTCCGTGGTGTTTTAAGGATATTTTTGGCATGAAAATGGCCTATCGTCAAGTGTTCAAAGTCTTCAAATCTCATACTGGTTGAACCTTATTAATGGCTAAAAGATACATTTAAAACTGCATGATAAGGAGAGCCATGAGTCAGACAACGGATATTCCTTTTGGACAAACAGGCCATTAGAACAGCTATACCAGTGGGCATAAACAGCATGTGGCCATGGACTTAGACAGTTCATTCTGTAAATATTACCCTCAACCACAGAAATCTTACAAGAACTAGAAAGCAGCAATCCCACTTGGTTTTGAAGCCAGCTGACATTTCAACCTGCAGGAGGTGACAAAAATGGTGCCAAAAGAGGCATTTCACCATAGGCAGCCATTATAATTTAAGACTAAAAGAA
>OMKZ01028451.1:0-16132 GCA_900302535.1 Neoniphon sammara
GACGACTTCAGGACCCTCACGGCCTCATCGTGCGGGATGCCCAAAAAGCTGCGCCCGTTGACCTCCAGGATCTGGTCGCCAACCTGCGGGGCGGGGAGCGAACAGAGAGGTATGGAGGGTGGGGCTGAGCAGGGCGGCATGGGTGGCACAGGTAGAGCAGGCTGAGATCGACACATACACAAGTTTATGGGTCAAAGGTCATGTAGTGAGGGGTCAGAGAGAGGTAGAGAATAACAGACGGAGGTGGTAGAGGCGAATAACATGTTAAATAAATCAGCATGAGGTGATTAAGTTGTAGGTTTCCTGTGCAAAGTTATGCCCAGGTGCTTTCAGCTGCTGGAGTGAACAGAAATAATTACACAGAGGTTAAAGTATTCTCCTGCACACTGACAGGCTTCATACGTGATTTCATATTCTGTCAAAGGGCTCAGCTGGAGACCCTGAAGGCAGTCGTGAACGGTAGGATGATGTCCAAATTCAACCCCATCTTGGACAATACCTCGCCCCCTCTCTGCAGTGAGCTGATTTAGCCATAGAGCACCTTTAACCCCCAAGGTCATGCCTTCGACATGCATCAAGCACGGCTGCCAGAAGGCTGAAGTGCCGTCTGAACCTGAACGGCACTGCAAAATATATCTATCTTAACAAGTCACTTGGTCTCATTTGGTGTTAAAACCTTTATTTTCTTAAAAAAGGCGAAAAAATCTGCCAGTAATGCCACTTGTTTCCAATGCTGTTTCACTTGTTTCAGGAGTTTTTCAAGTATAAATATGTTGAAACAAGGCAGAATAAGGCAGATCAGCCCACTAGGATCAAGAAAATGATTCAAGAAAAATCATGACAAGGTGATTAGCATTAAAAAACAAGACAAATTTGAAGAGGATTTGAAGACAAAATGACTTGGATTGTGTCCTGTTTCTATGTGCCACCACATGCCATCATTGCCATGTTTTGAGATGTTTTCAGATGTCTTAAAAACTCCGAACAAGATGTCTGGAGACATTTCTGTACATCAAGATCTTCAGAACTTCAAAACCGAAGACACAGTGTTTGTCTTCAGGCTTTAATGTGACACATGAGTCAGATTTTCTGTGTCTTACACTGAATATCTGAAGACACATCAGTTTGTCTTGAGACACAGGAGTTTTATGTCCTGAGGCTGTCCAGTTTAGTTTTAGATAAAATAGGAATACTGTGTCTCAAAACATAATACCAAACTTTAAGATATCTCAAGATGTCTTCAAAAAAATGTCTTCAGTCAAATCTCAAGGCATGGTGATGGTGATGACTGGGTATGGCTGCCCTGTATGTCTGCCTTGCTTGGCATAATCTGAAATGTGCATTACCTGTAAACATTTTTGATCATATATCTATACATAATTGCACTTACAGTATGAACATAGTTCAGAGTACGTTTCTGTGCATTGTTTCTTCCATCTGTAACAGGAGATTGTGGATGGCTGATAATTTTTGACACCCTGCACATATGCTTTTGCACCGGATAGTAATTTTGTAAATCTGCAAATTGCCAAACATCTGTTATTCTGTCAAAATTACCATAACCAGAATTCTTTCAAGCCAGTGTGAGCTGTGTATTAGAATGACAATGCATTTCTAATCTTTAATATACTCTATTTTGTGTACTATTATCTAAAGCATATTATTTTCTTCTGTAATTGTTTTGTCTTATCTTGTCATGGGTGGTAGCATACTTTTATTTTTGATTACATAGGCCTGAAAAATATAAATATAAATATAAAATGTGCACAATTGGATTATTAAGAAGCTTAGGCACTATCAATCACATTTATGCAGAGTAGAACTATCCAAACAACCAGCACTACAACCAAATGTTCAGTCTACCCATACTGAATTTACAAATGCAGTATAATGATATCAAAATATTTAATTGGAATTAAATACCGTAGCTCTTGCTCTACTAAAAGCACTTAACATTAATATAAAATTTACCATGTATGGTTTGGTTTAACCTTTTCATTGTGCCAGAGCTTCGGTTTTCTGATTGAAGCCCCTGGCTGAAAAATATGACTACCGTCCCTTCTCATCTTATCACAAATGATGTGATTGATTTTTTCTACATGACCTCTCATAAGACTTTAGTCAACTCTGGACTCTCTCCTGACTGTCTTTACTTCATCTGTCACGATAACTATGTAATAAGCTTCTCACAGAAGATGGGCTCAACACTCTCCTTTAAGAAAATGGCACAGAGTAGCTGGTCTTGCAAACTGCTTCGTCTGGCATTTAGACTTGATTTAGTGTTCAGCATTTTAAAAATGATCCCAAATGTCAGTTCCTGTCTCTTTTTTTTTGTTTTACTCTCATTCTGGTCAGTCAACCAAATCTCACAAAGACTTCAATGTTCTCTTGGAGCGCTGGCCAATGTAAACTGAAGATTAAAGACATTCAATATCCACTACCTCCAGAGTCCTGGGCATATTCCCAAAACTTGAGGTCACTCAGCATTAGATCTATTATCACTAATGCACAACAGCACCTCGACTTCCTCAGGCGGCTGAGGCAATTTGGAGCCTGCACACCCCAACACTTGTCAGCATTTACAGCTGCAAAATCAGAATTTGTAGCAGAGCTGCTGCACTATAAAACAACGTAAAATGAAAATCATAGATAGTAATTAAAATCCAATTAATCAATCAATCCCTCACTCACTCAATAAATCATCATCAGAGGTAACAAGATCCCATCTGATGAGGACACACACTGCTGCCACGCCAAAGCACTCATCTCATCATCAAACATCTTCCCGCCATCAGGTGGAAGTGCAGCACCTGAGACTCCGCCACAGGGATGGAAGACAGATTTCAAGGCAGATTACAAGCTGTTTGATCCAGCTGTCTGCGTTTCAAACTGCCACTAAGCGAGGCGGCGGACTGGTTTTTATGGACTTCTCACACCGTACAATAACCTTATTGCTCAGTTTCGGTGATCATTTATTGCTTGAAGACGCAGCGCAGGAGCGTGAACGACTGTGAGATGTACACAAAAGGAGAAGACACTTGTGTATATGGCATCTTCTAGTAGTATCTCTGTAAATGTCTCTTATTGAGAAATGACATTTGGGCTCCAATATGGTCGCATCACACGTTCATGTTTTCCTTCTTATTCCAATGCTTCCAAAAAAAAAAGAAAATGATGCAAATTTTAGGGTTTATAATAATAGGATGCCACACACGTCTCAAGTGAAGATAACTATCTCCAAAATGGATGGGTGAAATATTGGCTTCTGGTGCATGCTGATACATATATACATAAATATATGCATAGTCAAATGACATAAGCTCTTCAGGCTATCAGTCAACTATGCTCTGCACATCAATCATTCATTTATCTTTTGCTATTTATCAAGTTTGTTGTGCTGCAGCATCGGCTTTGAATGTATATTTTTGGCGTGTTTATGTTCAGCCTGTGGTCGTAAAGCACAGCCTCTCTGCACCGTGTGACATCCTGATATGTTTTGTCCTGCACTACAGTATCAATCATGTGTTGTGTAAATATCTTTCAATGTGTCGGCACCAATTAATCAAGTGAAATTCTTTTTGCATCTCCTGTACAAATTAATGTCAACTCTGATCCTGACTCCAATTAACTTCCATGATCTAGTGAAGCTCGTTCAAAATCAGAATTAATTAGAGTGAACCTACTGCTCAATTAAAAAAAATCTTACATAGGACAGTCTGATCAATATTTCTGAACATGAACACATCCACTTCAAAGGCAGGATCCACAGACCTAAGAGCTGTGATATCAACAGAGCTGTGTGTGGTGTTCCCTTTCAATAATTTCAGATAAATTTGCAGCTATCAACAAGAAAACTGGACAGATTTTTAAGTCCTGAAATGTGTTGGGAAGCGGTTTTATACAACAGTAGCTTTACTATCTGTACTCAAATCAAACATGTTGCCTTGAACAGCTAATCTTAGTTTTTTGTGGCTCTTCAGGCACACCATACTATTTTCCAGCCCACCAACACTCATAATTTCATCTAATCCTAATCTGCATAAATTCTGCAAGGCACTGTGCACTGTATCGGTGCACCTTCACAGATTAAAATTCATGTATAACTGCAGAAACCTGTTATCCACAATACCTCAATGAATACAACTATAAAAATGCTGAATTTATGTATGCACAGTGAAATAAATAATCTATTGCTGTTTTGTATGTTTTGCATTGAATACATTATCATTTGATCTTCATCCTGCAAGTGTCTGTGAAACTTTATGCTTCTGCACCAGTGTCTCAAAGATAAATTCCTGTACGTTCTTGCACTTGAAAAATAAAGTGACTCCACTTCTAAATGACACGTTAGCTGCCACAAATGGCCGCCAAAACAGACAATTTGCATTTTAGACATTTAGCTGACACCTTTGTCTTTATAGATGCTCACACCTGCCACCCTGCCTCTCAGTCCAGTGGAGGAGAAACAACAATTTATCAGCTAAGACATTGTAAGGTGTCATTATGTCTCAGCAGCACCGAGGCCTCCAAAAGCATTACTTGTACTTGACATTCGTCTTGGGGTTGCTTCCATATTCCATCCTTTTACTATCTTCCCAATATTTCTCAATATTTCCTTCGATGTTGTCAGGGATGCACTGGGACGCATTACTGTTTACACTACAAATGATATGTGGCCCAATGTGGCCCTCGACACCTCCTGTGGTGCTTTCAGGTGATCAGATCAGCTGAAACAGATGTTAAAACAAAGTGTGAATGGGCTCTGACTGTTTTTCATGTTTTTGAAGGTTTTTTTTTTTGGCATTTCTACTTTATTTGACCATCAGTGATAGTAGAGAAACATGAAAGATGGGGGTGAGGGAGGGGATGATATGCATGTGATATCCCCCTGATTGTTTTTAATGTTGACAAGGTCAACCACTTCAACCTGAAAATGAGGGTATTGATGCAAATAAGCACCTCATGGTTATTAAAAACTGCCTGTTGTAAAACATTTGACCTATAGTGCATTAAGTGCACTTTAACTTTTGTTATTGTTGCTTAAAACAACTGACTGACTTTTGCACTACTTACAAAAACACCATCAGCCGTGTAGTATACGCCTGCATGCATACACATTCACAAACACACACATGCACACACAAAAACAGGGGTGTGTGTGTGTTTGAAGTTGAGTCACAACACTGAGTCACTTGACTGTGCTGCTGCTGCATCTCCTGCTGCCATCAAGTTGCCACTGACGCCTTCCCTCTCTCCGCTCCGTTTCCCCCCCTCTGTGCATCTCTCTCTCTCTCTCTTTGTCTTACTTTCTCTCTCTCCATCTCCATATTCGACTCCCTTCTGCTCCCCCCCGGTCCTCATTATAATTCTATTTGAGAGTAGCAGGGTCCTGTCCTGAGTTGCAAGCACTTCATTTTTTGTAATCAATCCCTGCGTCAGATCCGAGTCACCATCACCAGGAGGCATTCTGGGAAATTAACCAATAGCCGGTAGCAATGACATTTACAATTAAGGCTCTGATCATTGCAGCTGATTAGCAATTTGGTGTAGTTCATACAGGGAAAGGAAAACAACACGGGCAACAGATGAATACTGTTTGATAGATCGCAGTGAAGTGCAACACACTGTTTTTCTGAAATACCCCCAATTATAAGTCATGCACGTCAAAACTGGTTCTCTCTGAAGCCAAGAACACACACACACTGTGAATGTGTGTGTCAGATTCAGGTAAGAGATGAGAGATGAGCTAAGAGAAAGATTTCTGTGGCATCCTAGTGGTTCAGTAAGGTGCATAACGTGATGATAACAACCCTTTATTCAGCATATATAGTATTTTCCTACGCAAGTTACAAAGTGTTCAACAAACAGAAAGTGAAAATAAATGTAGCCAAAAAAAAGCAGAATCCCTTACTTTTTTCCCCTCTTTTCACTGTGCTGCCTTACAAATTAATACTTTAAAAAAGAGGACATCTCAATTTGTAGAAGGATATAAATGCAAATACAGAAAGTGCACCACTTGGCAGTTGGTGAATGGTGAATCATATTCCCTGTGCTCAGCTCACTCTAATTGTTCTCAAAAAAAAAAAGAAAGAAAAAAATCTATTCTGGCTCTTTGCTCAGATCTCATTTCTTCTTCTAGCGCTTTGCTTTTTTACGTGATCGTTCCATGCCCCGACTTTTGCACCGCTCACAATTGGCTGCTTGCAGTTTTGATGACCTAGGAATTGCCGTTTATTCTACAACTGCACTCGCTGTAAATCACTCTGGGTAACTGTGTCATTATATGCTAAAATGCAATTATAAAGTAAATTGCTGCAGCTGAAACGTCACTCCAACAAACGTTCATATTGTAGATAGTATGCTTCAATCGTACATGAGAAAGAAATGAAAAAAAAAAACGTGTTGAAAATGGAATAAAACTGACTGAATCAGCCTCTGTAATCAGACTACACAGCAATGTGACAAGATGTAGGTTTCAGAGTTAGAATGACTGACACCGAAACCTGATCTTTACTTTTGCTTTAGATGGCTGAACCTGACATACCATTTTTACACCAAGACAGTGGGTTTTACACCAGGTTTATTTTACCTGTGAGCACCTAAGAGGGCGACACTGTTTACATTATCTGAACTCCCGGACCACATATTTCACCTCCAGGTTAAATGGTGTCACAATCCAACTCCCAACTGGAGTAAAATGCAGCGTTTTCTCCCATGTTCCACCCTGGTCAACTCTCCTTACATCTACACTAAGTCAGAGTCCAGTGCAAAAGATGGCGAGCTGTTGGTAATCTATCATATTTACACAGGTTAAAGCTGCACAGAGGTCAGGAATGCCTGCCTAAAATGTAGAGCATGTCCTGTATAATCAGTTGTAAATTAATCTGCCTGTTTACATCACTGCTGATTGAACTGGAAGGCAATTATTACCTGCTGCATGGCTGAAATGTCAGTTAACCCATTGAGACTGAGCTCAAGTCCCCCATGCTAGCGGGGTTTTAGGTCTGGGTAAAAGGGATAAGTTCATTTTAGCTGCAAATATCTTGATGTCAATTCATCTAAATTTAGCCGGTTCTGCACCAAATTAAGACAAGTACACTGCCTAAAAACAAAATAGAGCCATAAATTCAAGATTTACATCATTAATAGTTGCTTTGTGAGCAGCGTTTAAGTGTTTTAGGGTGGACTGATCCTTTAAAATAATGTAATTCTTTGTTTCTGTATACTGATAGAAAGTATATGAATTGAGAGACCATCCTACTCACTTGTTTTTCAATGCAGAAAACAAAATAAAATACAAAAGCTTGCCTTATATTTCGTCACAAACTTCTTCTCTTTTGTGAAAGAGGACCCGAGCGCAAATCGTCAGAAAGGTGATGAGAAGACAGAAGCGCCGAGCCGACAGGCTATTACGCTCCCTTTGAATTGTCGTACTCAAGCTGTTTGATCAGGACTATTGTCAAGTATTTCACTGACATTATCAAAGCGCTGTGATGTACAGTCTGGGCCAGATAGCTCGGCTGAATGGAGCGGTGGACAGAGAGAGCGGGGAGACGGAGGGATAAAAATGGCAGCTGCAGGCTAGCGATCCCTAGAGCTACACTGAGAACAGGCGGCAGTTTTATCTCGTCCTTTGGTGCTTCTTTCACTTTGTTGCCTCCTTTTTGATCTCTTGGCTCTTTCTCTCTTTTTCTCTGCGTGTGTGTGTGTGTGCCTTGCGTGCGTGTGTGTAAGCAGGCTGGCGCGTTGGCCACCCGTGTGTGAGACAGAGAGATAAGTTTTCATTGTGTGTTTGTGTGCGTTTTCTGTGTTCTTGAGCGTGTGTGTGTGACTGAGCAGTTTTGTTCTGACAGTGTGTGTGTGTGTGTGTCTGTGTGTGAAAGAAGGAGCGAGAGCAGAGCAGTGTGTGGGCTACCCGTCTCCCATCTCCACTTCCCATACTTCAGCTCTCCTGACATTTCCCTCTCTTCGTCTCTGTTCCTTGGCAGAGGGAGGAGAACAGGGAAGAGATTAGATATCGACTTGCCATGCCTCAGTCCTCCTTATACTTTGAACTGTAGCGTTTGTCTTCTTAAACGAGCTAAATTGAGGGGATGCACTTGGATTTGCGCGGAGGAGCGTTGGCGGGTGGAGGCTCTTCCAAAAATGAAGGGACAGAGGCATTTTTGTTGGGCGTGCCAAAGCCAAGAAAACAGCTATCTTCAAGTTTAGGCTCTCACTGGAGATAGTTAAACTTTAATTAGGCCCCTCAGCTCCTTTACCTTTCTTTGTATTTCTCCCACCCCCCACCCCCTTTTCTCTCTCTCATTATTTTCCATGTTGGTTTTAAAGTTTTATTATTATTTTAGCAGTCTGCCTGCCTTTATGCACCCCGTCTTCCTCAATTGTTCCTCTCCTCCCCAAAGCTCTGCATCCCCACTCTCCTGCACCCCCCTCCCTCCTTCCTTTCTCTCCTCTAACCCCCCTTTCCTCCTCCTCTACTCTTCTTTACCCTTCTTTCCTTCTCAACACTGCACTAAATCTGCATCAATATCTAACTGCACTAAATGGTTTTATCAATTACACCTAACAATTTTATCAATTGCACTTAATGATTTTATTTACTTTTTAATTCATTCATTACTGATATTGAGTCTGTAATGTTTGTTGTCTGGTGTAATTAGTGACTTTCAGCAGTTTTGGGGGCGACTCCTGACTTGTTTTGCTTCCCACCGCCGCTGTAGCCTGTCAGTGTGCTGCAGGAAAAATGCAGTATTGCCATCGTCCCTACAATGTGTAGTTTTGGAGAGCTAATTTAATGTGTTTTGCAATGAAACTCATCTACAACTGATAATGACGCTCACCCTATATTGTTAATGAAACAACCTGAGTACTGCCAAGTAAAGCTAGACTTGTTTACATTTTACAAAAGTAAAAACTCCTCTTCCAGAACTAGTTTATCTTCAAAAGCAATTGATATCTGGCTCTTTGAAATGCTGTTTTTTCATAATATGGTGATATGCATGCAATATTATGGGAGCTTTGCAGTCCTAGTGTGCAGACTTTTTTTTTTTTTTAACACATTTTGATATTCTCAGTCTAGCACCTAGATTTCAGTTTTTTGGATGTGTGTGCTTTTTGTGCACATTGACTCAGTTCTTTCATAATAACTCTCAGTGGTTGCCATAAGCTGACTGTGAAATTACCCACCCTTGTTGTTGCTTAATGACAGTCATTTTCTGTAGCTACAGCATCAACAGACATATTTCTGGTCAACGCGGCCGCCTCAAAAACAATCGCTGCTTTAAGTCCCTGTTGTCTAGAGGGTAAAACCATCAAATTTCCAGAGTGGTCGAACAATAAAATATTGTATTGCACCATCTCTTTTTTACCTTTTCCCCCTCCTATTCCTCTTCACCTGACATCCTTGTTCTCATTTCTCCTCTACTCCGCCCCTGCAGCCCACTACAACACCTCCTTCTCCTCATCCCCTCAATATCCCTCTCACTGCCCCTCTTTTTTCACTCTTTCCTCCACTACCCCTTCAGTTTTCATCTTTTCTGCTCCCTCATCCCCTTCCAGTCCGACCCTCAGGCTCCACTGCAGCCACTGGGCATCACTCATCCCCATCAGCCCTCAGCCATGGAGGAAATGCCTCCTTTGAAACCTGTCAAAAGCCAATAACACCGCGTTTGCATCAGACGGAGGCATCCAAGTGCTACAAATTGCCGAGGTTCAGTTCTCAACGGCTGAAGGACTTGCATTGCATTTTGAAAAACAAAATAAAAATAAGAAAGAAAGTTGATATTGATTGCTTGCTGGTGTACTGACTCATGGCTATGATGTTCAGGACATGCTGTTTTATTATAAAAGGTCTGCACATTTTTCAAAGTGACAAACACACTCCACAAAGCAGATAATTGTAACCTGCTGTAATAGCGTCTGGTGGTGGTTTGGCCGTATTGTAGGTTGTTTCAGTTTAGTTTTTCTTTACATTTGTGCACACAGCAAAAAAAAAAAAAAAAATGCCAAAGCTATATTTACCCATATCGACAATTACGGTACCAAAGCTTTTAGCCTGTGTTCCTCTTTCAAAACACCATAATCTGTAGAGCAGCGAGAACATCACACTGATGTAACGCTGACGGCGATGAAGCACAATCCAGTGTGCTCGGTGTAATTTGAAGATAAGCCTCACTGACTGAACCTGCCTGCAAATCCTCACGACCCACAGATACTAACTGCATCTAATGATCTTACCAAGATGGAGTGACGTCTTTAAGTGAATCATATGGTGTTGCCCAACACAGCATAGCTCAATTATCCACGCACTGCACCACAGATCACTGTAAGGAGCCTGGCGGTGCTTTATTTTTAGCCCAGGAGGAAGAACTCTTCGATTGTTTGCTGTTGAATGTTGTCAAAGAATACATGCCGTTAGGAAGATAAATTCCTGCCAGACAAATCCATTATATGAATCAGAGTCGGTGGAACTTCTTTTAGGGATTAGGGAGTATTACAGCTTCTCATGGATTTTTGGATCTGCATAACTTTTGCTCTCACACGGGTCTTTGCTGGTGAACCCCTGATCTCCAGCAGCAGATGGATTCTTTTGCAAGTCGATCTTTCTCTCAACTGTAGATTAGTTTATACAGTCTGCTGCCCACGGTGCGTTTTGCCTTTGCACTGTACCTGGAGTCCTGTCAGCCTTGTCCCCCAAGATTTCATGAAATGAGCTCAATGTCTTAAAATGCAAACACTGGCTCTGTGCACAAAGACGGAAAATAGAATGTTTTTTCCACCATGAAAAACTTAAATAGACAGCTTGAAACAGGTAGTAGTCTGACACTGAAACAGTGCATGGGAGAGTGGGTGCGGGTGTCTGTGTGCATAGCTGTGTGCAAATTTGCCTTCAACTCCGATGAACCGAAAACAATTTCCCAACTCATGCAAAGAAATTTACCACTTTAAGCAGAATCTCAAGTTTTTTCTTACTTAATCACTTAATCATGACCAAAATGTAACCCCAACTGTAACAAAAGCCAACATGGTATTTCTTGTTTAAACTTAAATCACTTACTAGCCTTTTTGTGTGTCAAGCAGCATTGTCACATAATCCAATTCATGGTGGAGGACTATAATCTTCACATAAATAGTAACTACAACAAATAATCCCCATTTCAGAGTTCATGCTCATTTCATCAAATTTTGAGACTGTGAGGTTTTGAGCCTGTTTCATTTGTCTCGTGTCCATGTACTGTGGTGCTCTGCAAATATGTTCAAATATGTTTCTGCATATTTCTTGCATGTTCACTGCAGTTGGCAATCCATAGTATTTGCAGGATGTCGTCAATCGCTGTAGTCATATCACTGACATTAGCAGCCAAGTGACAGCTAAGCAGCTACAGATTGTGAACAAACTTTTACTCTGCCAAAAGTGTAAAGCCTAATTTTTTATTTTTTTTCTTTCCCAAGCATGGGAAGCATTTGCCCTTGTGTTTTGCCATTGCACAAGGAAATTATCATGGGGGAAATGCCCTTAATTCCTTACAAGCACACTAATTTATGGCCTGACATCCCCCTAGCAGAATCAATGGATGCTTGTGGTTTCAAATAATGAGATAACAAAAAAAGTGTAATCACCGTTCATTAGCTGTGTTAGTTTGGGTAGGCTTCTTTTTAATCCTGTGAAATCTTTTTAAAATGTTGCTCCAAAATCAAAATGTTTTTCTCTTTATCTTGTTTCCCTTTCCATTTTATGAGATTACACAGAATAAAAGTGGCCCACAGAAAGCAGCCTACCTGGTTGCCTGATACTGTGTGGACCTCAGCTTAGGCTGTCAGGACACATAACAATCACACCCTGCCAGTTAAATGCATTATTTACGGAATATGAATTTATATTTATGTGAGATCTGCTGCTTTAAGACGGTTTTTCATATCAAGCGTGAGTTTCTAGGTGATTTGCCACAGCGTCTATCCTGTTATCTGTAGTTCCAGTAAACCCAGTATTAAACATATGCTGTCTGCCATCTACTTTATCACTACCAGACCACCACACTAGACAGACGAGACACTATTCTATCCAATCACATTCAATTTTATTCGATGTTGGCACAAAACCCTCTCAAGTTCCTTTGCAATCCACTGAAGAGCACACAGGCCCAGGATCAACAGGCCCATTATAACAAGTTCAAAGTTTGTCTAATCTTAATCACTTCCCTTTAATCACTATTACAGTATCAAAGGGATTTATAGGCCCACTGCTTATAGAAAAGAAATATGGCACGCCCTGACCTGAACCCTCATAACCAATCTATTAATCTTATTCATAACCACGATGAAGGCATGTGCTTGGTTTTCATTTATAAATGCATCTTTTCATTCCTGATTCATTGTGAAATCAAATACTGCTGATAAAAGTGAAAAAAATCAGCCATGCTTTCTTAAAATATAGAAGATCACACTACTAGAATCAACACGAGGAGTATCACAAGTGAAATTCCTTTGGACGAATTTATTTGCGATGTAAAAAATTGAAATGATCTCACCCCACTGGCAGATTCTTTTCAAATATTAAGATGGAGACATGTGCAGCGTGTTCAACTCAAACAACAAAGCACGGTACTAAAACTGCTGTGTTAGCGTTTGCTTCCAACAGGGACTACTCACACTAAAAATAAATAAATAAATAATGTCCCCAGCAATGCCACAGAGTGCATAAAGATGTCTATTACTACTGAGGACTGTGCAAAGACACCAAAACGACCACAAAGAGAGAACTGGAATGGAGACGCGTGAAATGTTTTATCGGGTAAGCAGCTGGTCAGCCCGCCTTATTGAACATGGCAGTGCAGGATGCATGTGGAGATTGTTGTATATTGGTCTGCAAACACAAGTGTCTGAGCGCAATTCATTACAGTTACAGTCTGCATTTACAGACTGTGCAAAAAAAAAGGAAGAAATACAGCCTTTTCCATTTGTCCTCTTGACCATTTGTATGACAGAGCAGTTGCTGTGACTTTGTAGCGTGTGCCAACAGAGTAATTACCAGTATTTGGCTCGGAGAGGGCGATTGATGCCGTTATAGAGCGAGCGTTGCAGGAACATATCACAGAGGAACAGATGGGCTATATTCCTGCACGGTTGCCTAGCTCGACTCCTAATGCATGGGGAAAAAAACGGAGTGTGCATTTCCACGCCACTCAGGGCAGATGTGTGTCAGTGCATGAGCGATATTACAATAAGGCGGGGAGAGCAGCGAGGGGGAGATACCTGTATGCTTGTGCAGAAAGGGAGAAAGAAGCGGAGAAAGTGAGTGAGGGGAGGAGGAAGAGAGAAAGTGTGAAGAGCAGCGGCAGTTATTTACTGCTCAATGGTCTCTGGCGATTTGGGAGAATGAGGAAGCCCAGGTGCCTGTCAACGGGCCAGACTTTGATCAATGGGCCTCTGGGTAGCAATCACACTTTTCTGCTGTGTGTGTGTGTGTGGTGTGGTGGGTGTGCATTTGTATCTGAATCTCATGTTTGTTAAAGCAGGAAATCCCACAAAATAACAAAATTCCTTCCAACAGAGCAGGTCTTTTTGGGCTTTTTTTCCGATTGGTGCGGGTATACAGTCATATATCCACGGCTGAAATAAAAGGCTTGCTGGGGCTTTAAACTGTTTTCCAGCTGCGCAGCCATAAGTACAGAAACGTGGAATCCATTTCCATTTCACTCAGCAGACAGTTTTACACTCTGTTTCTACTGTACCTGCAGCGTAGACGTGCTATTGAAACACAGCGGGCCCGGCGCCGATATCTTATGAGAACTGTGGGAATCAGCATGTTTCCTCAGCGTGTGTATGTACACATTATGTATAGTTTATTTTTACAAGGGCAGACACAATCACAAGGACACCGCAAGTTAATTCCCCATGTGTTGCATCAACATATTTTTAGCTATTGTTAGCGAGTTCTATAAACCTGTCCTTGGACTAAGCAGGAACACACATGCGCTTGGGGTTACAATGGGTGCCATGAGGTATTTGTCACCCGCTTTACTATGGATTGATTCAGCAATCTTTTGACTGCGAGGTGGCCTGCTTTCACCAACCTGCCACCCGGCTGCTATTTGGATTGTTAGTCTGATGTTTTCATGTATCATTCCACAGTGAAACATTATGTATCTCTACAAAATACAGTTTTATAAAGAAAGGACACTGTTGAGTTATCAGACAATGTTACCAGAAAAAAAATAAATAAATAAAATAGTAATAATAATAACAGGACATTTTGCACACACAGTAACCCACATGCACAAACCATTCATGTTATATTTATAAAGACAATTGAGAATGCCACAAATCCATTCACAACAGTTGAGTCGTTATTTTATTTTTCTGTTTTTATTTTTATTTATACATAGGTATTGTTTTACTGTTCTGTTTTTTAGGTTGTTAAAACAAATCTTAAGGGAATGTATATAATGCCTTGTACAATGTATGCAACCAAAATCCAATAAATATTAAACTACAAAACAAACAAACATTTTTATTTTTTATTTGAATGACTCATGGGAAAGTTACTAAAAATGACATTAGGTATGTTATTTTGGTTCTCTTTCACACTGACAGTTTGTAATTCTATAAAATATTAGTTTTGCTATTCCAAGCTTTGAAAAAAATTTATTTGTGCTGGTATCCATGAAGTCCTTAGACATTTAACATAAAACTTAATTAACATGTGCCTGCATGATGTCTGCATACTGCACTGTCTTTATGTTTTACATTAATATTGTTAGTTTGTTGTCTTGTATTATAGCAAATTTGTCCTTGTCTTGTTAAAGGCATTTTTTTAACAGCAGCAGCACTGAGTCCAAGGCACATCCGATTAAGGGACAACTAAGTTCATCTTGTTGTTTCTTCTAGTCTTATTTCGTCTTGTCTTCTATTTGGCTACATGATGTTGTCCTAAAATTTTACTTATCAGCACAAATATTTTTCCTCTTTTAAATAATGCTGTAAACACATTCCCCCTTTTTATTCATTTACTGTCAAAACAAGTAATCTTGTTAATCCCTTTATCAGCTACCCACTCACTACAGATGAATCCCCTTTTAATTTTTAACTGTGACACAGTTTCCATGCTGTGGTCACAGCAGAGACAGAAAGAAGTTGAATCAGCAGGGATGAATCAGTGGAGGTCACCGCTTCACAGATCACAGATACCCGTGAATTTTAAATTTACTTTGATAGAAACTATTAATAGTTGGTGCCAAGGTAACTGGCCTGCCATGTGGAAAGATGACTTGGTGTGTTATTTATTATAAGGAGATCAATAAGTAATGCTTAGAGATGTTTTAGTGTGTTAGTCTAGTTTCTTAGAGCCTTTAAATTGAACCTGGAGCATGGACTGATCTACTTTAACCATAGAAATTCTGACAATCCCTGTCATATTTAACTTCTTATTTATATTATTCATGAGCCCTCAACTCATAAATCTGACATTTCGAAAGCACCCTGAATGCACCTTAATGTTCATTAGTTCAGTCTTGAGAATGGACCAAGTAAAGATGGTGGAGGACGAAAGCTGAACTCATTAGAAACAATGAACTTATGACCCCAACACACCTGTATGGAGCCGGCAGGTCAGTCTGTTCAACACTGTTAATAAATGATAACAGGTATTAGTGTGTTGGCTTATCAGGTGAACTGTGGCAGTTTGGAACCAGGACTAAACCAGAGCCTTAATGAATCCCAGCATTAATTATTTTGCATAAACCAAGTAGCATAATGAAGAGATGCTAATTCTGATTGACTGCTTTCTTACCTTGCATAGAGACTTTTTTTTCTTAGTGTATAGAAAGTGGAAATGTCATTTATCTTACTAAAAAATGAAAACTGCTTTGGAAGGGTCCTCTTTGATATCTCAAAGTTGTTAAGTTTCATGTTGCCTTTCATTTTATGCCTGTAATTTTTAGACTGGATTACACATTATGTTGAGTTACGTCAGAAATGCAAGTATATTGCACTTTCTTCAATGTAAGAACATGCCACTGTATATATATAAAAAAAAGTTTTTATTTTTTTATTTTATATTATTTTTTTAAAGCAAATTTTCCAAAATCTCTCCACAAGGAAGCATCATGGCCTGGACCCCCTAAAACCTATG
>OMKZ01028453.1:0-14830 GCA_900302535.1 Neoniphon sammara
CATCAGTTTATGTTTATGTGCAGAAACGCTATTTCTAGTATAAAATGTGCTTTAGTCACACAAACAACAAAATCTACGGGTCTGTAATTCAAACTTCAATGGGGCTTACCTTTTTTGGTGGTGCAAGGCCCGGCAGTAGGATTGAGATCCTCCAGAGCACACCGGACTACCTGAACCAATTTGGCAGATTGCATGTACTGGTACACACGCCTTAAAGTCCTCTCATTCACGTTCTACAATAAAACACACCATCAGTAACCGCTACAAACAGAAAAGACAAACATACGCAAGCTGATAAACATGCAGAGATGCTCACAAGTTGTTCTCGAAGCGTCAGCATGGATGCAAGCTGACCAGGAGTCCTCTGCAGAATGTTGGACATGTTCTCCATCAAGATGTCATACTTACTCCTCCTGCACAGAAATAAAGGGTCACAGAGAATTTTTCAAGGAACAACAGAGAGAGACAGAGAGAGAGAGAGAGAGAGAGAGAGAGAGAGAGAAGTGGGAGTTAGAGGTTACAGAGTAGGGATGTTACTGAATCTGAAAGCATGAATAATGCATCTGACACAAGGCTGTTCCTTATGGATTTTTTCAATATTACATGGATGTTTTAATATTATGCCTGCAGTATTTTATCAGTCTGAAACAGCTACATGCCTAAGGACTTTAAGTCCTGTATTACCTCAAATAACTTTACTGTTTTGCCTCAAGTGAAATGAGATAAGAAAAGGACAGGGTTTGTTTGTTTCTCGCTCAATCTGCTAATGCTGTGGGGGAATGGTGGTAGTGGTGGACAGCATTATTATTATCATCACGTACCCTGACAGTAGACTAATGCATTCTACCCATGTGTTCAAACTGATCTGACTACTTTTGTCCCATTTCTCATTTTCGAAAGATGAACACACACAGAAAGATTCAGTATGCGAATTCTGCTCGGTCAAACTGTCAATCATCACTGCCTCATTTGCATACAACCTTTCCAAACTCCACCCTTACTCTACCCTGTGCTGCTTACTTCCTGTCTGATGGGGTCCTGTGGTGCTGCCTGTAATAAATCATATGTATTGCATAGTAAATCAAATCAATCAAGTGCATTCAACCACTTTTTAACGTTGGCCTGAAAATGGTATATAAATTAAGGTTATTATTGTATTATATTATTTCATATATAGCAACTTTTCTGGAACATGACAAGTGAAAATCAGCAACAATGTAATGTGTGTGTGTGTGTGTATGTGTGTTACAGACCTGTTTACATGGAAGCGGTTAAGTAGCAGAAGTATAGAGTGCTGTTGTTGTCCTGTAGGCATCCGTATGACATGAGACTGCATGGTTATAAGGCCATGTCTGACAAGAGACTTCCTCATGTAGTGTAACTTTCCAGCATCTGTCCTGTCCAATCAAAAAAAATGGATGTTACAAAGTGAACAACCGCAGCTAAGTAGACCAAGTAAACCAAATGAAGTAGAGCAACTCTGCCCGATACAGTGTGTTTGTGTGTGTGTGTGTGTGTGTGTGTGTGTGTGTGTGTGTGTGTGTGTGCGCGTGCATGGGTCTCATACTTGAAAGAAAAGGTGTGCAGGTCCCTTTGTAGTTCTCCCTGCCAGCGTGCTCGGCCCAGCCGTTCCAATATACAGTAAGAGTGGTCACTGAGTTTCAATTCGGGATCGCTCTCAGGACCGACCAGAGCACGAAATCTAACCACCTGAGACGCCACAATAACAAGCTTCTGGCCAAATCTAAAAGTTAGTGCACAAAGGTAAGTTGAGGAAAGAGGGGAAAAATATGAAACATAAGACAAATATAGTGTTGCTTCAAACTAGAACAAAGTTTTCTTGGGATGATTCACCCACAATGATTCTTAACTTCATTTGTTTCTATCTAGGATCTAATCAGTTCTCTCTGGAAGATATTTTCATGGTCTTTACATCATTTAGATGTTTGCAACCCTTTGTTTTGGAATTTTGTAAAACCATGCTGTCTCAATAACATATCAAGAACCAACCTACCAACCTTTTGAAAGCCTCCTCCAATGTGACCAAACCCTTGAAGGCACTGTTGCGCACATGCTTAGTGACATCCTTCCTCTCTTTGTAGAAGACACAAGAGCCCTGTATTCCATTCTTGTCTTCTACAATGACATGGACCGGGTAAATGTCTTTCTTTGTGTCAGAAAACCTCTCTGCTTGTTGAATCCCTGTTTCTGGGTCTATGTCTGTAAACCTGAAAACACACATATGCATGCATGTTAATACAGGTACAAGCACATATCACAAACGCACATTGTGCACATAGTAAATAAATGCCAATACTGGTATTTCAGTTTCACTAAGGCTAAAATCTGAAATAGAGAGCACGTGTAACATACCAAACCAAAGCAAAATAATTCAGTGTCTGTTTCAAACTTTGACGGAGATTACAACTCTCTTTTGGAGAAAAAATGAGTTGTATCTCCATCACTTTTGTTCAAGAACCCCAAACTAATGTTTTAAACCTGCAGTTTTCAGTAAAATCAATGGTTTGGATTCCAAGTACAAGTTTAATATCTTAGTGCTTTGACAGAGTGCAGAGTGTTTCTTAGTGAATAGCTACCTCTTTGCTAAAGAACGCACTGAGTGTATTACTCCATATGGCTAAACAGCTCTGTTGCAATTTAGCTTGATGTACAGTATAATAGACAACAGCCAGTGGGAATCATTGATCAACATGGAAACAAACATCTTTGTGATGTTTCACAATCTTAATAATGCAAACAAGGATGAGAGTCACCTGTCTAACAGTACAACGTCCTCCCTCTCCTGTGGAAGTTCGTAGAATTTCACGTCGCTATTGCTGAGAAGCGACCTCCATATATATTCCTTGGTGGCCGTGTCGAGTTTGAGGGGAAACTTGGGGTTTCTATCTTCAAGTCGTATCCACAGAGAGGGAATGGTTATCCCATCAAGTCCCTCTAATGCCACTTCATCCTCAACTATACTCAGCGCATCCATAGCATGGCAGTGGCTAGCTAGTTAGCAAGCTAGCTAGTTAGCAAGCTGTCTTACCAACAGGTAAATAAGATAAAGTGGTGGTTTCAAGGTCGTAAGTAATCTGGATATCAAAAAAATCTATTCACGTTACTGACGTACTTTCAAAGAACCTCATTATATTCAAAAAATATTTCAGAAAACCAAAAAACTTGGTCACAAACGCTTACTGCAAGTAACGAGTGAGTTCCGACTGTGCGTTTGCGGCAGACGTCAACTTTGACCTGACGTTGTACGTCATTCCATTAAAAAAAAAAAAAAAGTGCACCCATAGGCATGTACTTCTCTGAAATGCTGTATATTGCTACCTGAAAATGGCTTTGAACAGGTGCTACTCTCAGAAAAGAAGTACGTGACAATAGCAGCCCAGCAAAATATTAATTCTTCTGGCCAAGACGCAGTTTAAAAAATAAATAAATAAATAAATAAATGAAATAAAATCGTGAATCCTGGAATACAGAGACACCAACAGCTGCTTGACTGCACCCCAACACACTGCGTATCAGCGAGCAGGAAATATAATTGGAGATTTATTAGATATTAGATATATCGCATTAAAAATGCGATACATCGCGTTTTTAATGTTTACAGCTCCTTGGAGCTTAAACAATAGCAATAGGGGGACATGTATGCCTGTTTCTCATTTGCAATGTTTCTCTTGGCTGAACGTGTTCATTAACAAATATCCATCATCACTGATCAAGCATTAGCCTAATACTGTTAATTCTCTAGTTTGTATTTTTCTTCAAAATCACTAATGTGTAAAGTTGTAACGTATAAGAACTAGATTTGCAACTGCTTTTCTGTAAAAAAAAAACAAAACAACAACTTCCATATTTCACAAGGCTTATTAATTAGGCTAGCACTTGATTTTGTGTAGCCTATTACTGAAGAATATGTTTACTCTTCATGATCAAAGCATGCACAAAACAAAACAAAGCACACTGTATGAAATGAATGAGTTTATCTTCATGGAATCGGCAGCTAAGCATGAGAACTACAGTAAGCCAAATACCCACAGAAACACTGCCACCTTGTATACTTAGAGCTAGACTGCAAGAGCAGAACAAAGTGTACAGTACATGCTTTGAACTTATGCATCATTCTGCCATTTTTCCAACCCAAAACATCACCTCAGAGGACTAATCACCAGTATACAGACAAGTTAAACTGAACCCGATCAGATTGATTTGATGTATTAGAGATAAAAAAAAAAAAAAATACATGACCTTATGCTGTACAAGTGTTGGGGGCTTAGGGAAACAACTATGCTGCATGTGTTTATTTAAAAAGATCGTTAAAGTAGGAGAATATGAAAAGTAGGAGGAATAAAGTAGGAGAATATAAGAATATATGAAAATAAAAGAAAGGAAGGGTTTATTCAACATCTTTATTATGAAGTACCTTTTTTAAAAGAAATGTACAAGTGGAACCAGCACAGTGACATCTTGGTGTTTACCTTTGAAAAACAGAAACACCATGGACATATGGTGCAGGTCTGAAGACACGTATGAAATGATAATGTACATATTTACAGCAGAGAATCTATCCAGAACAGAAGTAAGCGAGCATGGTGTGAGCTAAAAATACAATGGGACTGAGTGAAAATAAAAACTTACATTAAAAGCATGGATTGGTTCAATAACATATTTAAAATGATAACATGGTAAAGGCACTGTGTTTCACACAAGCTGACAACACAAGACATAGTTGTTGGTTTTGTCCATCTCAGAAGAAATAATTATAATAATCACAAGAAACAACTCTTACATTGTTGTCATTCATTCATCCCTGGGCATTCTTTCTAACAAAACAGATAAAATACATCAGAGGGCCATAGCAGATCACAACTAAACATAAAACATAATTCAACTCATCAGGAAAACAATCCATATAAAGAACATGCTTGGTGATTATTAAAATTACATTTTTTGTATAAACAAATACATATCTAAAATTTTAAATTCCATATTGAAGGCATAATGTGTTGAAGTAAGGACAAATATGTTTTCCAATCCTATGTTTTTTCCCTTACTAGGCCAAACCCAGGACAGATTTGACGTTCCTGTAAGACCTAGGACGTCTTTGCCTTCTTGGACACTATCTGAAGTCTCAGTATGGATAACACGAAACACTCAATCTGCCCAACAGCTGAAGATCAAACCTCATGACAGACTCAACCGCAATGACATGACCAATGAGACGATTCCTTTGAAGACAAGGAGGGTGACAGTAAGAAACCACCCACATTAAAATAAAATTACATTCTGCTTACATAGCTGGTGTGTCATCAATGCATTCTCTTTGTTCGATGCTTTTTGAGTTTCGGGCCTTAAGGCCTTTCTGCAGTCTACTGACTTGGTGGGAGCAATTTAAGATAATCTGTAGAGTTTAAACTCAACAGCAACCTACCAACAACTTTTTGAAATTTGGGAACCTGTAAGCCAGAGGAGATTTTGTTATGTTCAAGATGAAACTTTATATTTGATACTCATGGACGTAGACTGCACAGATGCGGACGCAGGCATACAGAACACACAATATGCTCTTTGGCTGAGTTCAGGCATACACAAACACAGGCTTTTACACGCACAAACACTCTTTAAGTATAAGCATTCTAGATAGTAATGGCACTGGCCTGGCAAGCAGGCACCTAGACTGAGCTTGGAGTTAAGTACACAAAGTTGTAGTATAGTAGAAAGGTACAACATACATAGGGGGATAGTGTGGCCAGTCAAAACAACAGATACTGTGGTCAGAGATGGCATGCCTTATCGTGTGCACCATTCTTTCTCATGAGAATTAAAGAATGGCACTGATAACTAGGCTGGGGAGAAAAAAGCTATTCTATATTCAAAATCCATTGTTGCGTACAAGACAACTGCACACACAAAGGTAAACAGTACGGAGTTGGCATATAGGGATCTGGTATGAAGAAAAAATAACAGCAACAAAAATACAAAATGGCTGCCCTGAAATGACTAACAACTTGCTTCAAAACATAGACAATTATACAACATTAAGTTGAGATATGACAAATTTGTAGGCTGCATTAATACATATAGTACCTGCTTTGTACATACACAATGCAAATAAATTGAGAACAAGTAGTTATGATACTTGTCATATCAAAAATATGTAGCTTTGGTAAACGAGTTATGTAGAGAACTGCTGTCATTGAAAACAATGATGTGATAAATCACTACATGACATCTAGGAATCAAGGGTGAACAAGTTTCTGTCTTGAGGCTATGAAGTCGACAAGAGGAGAAGCAGGCCAAGTTCCATTCCAAAAGTCCTGGGTCCTCTCCCCTTGCCACCAAGTGATGAGGAACAGAGAGAGTGGAAGGCAGCAAGACTCCAGAATGGAACGCAGCTGCGTTCTTTACTGTCCCAAGCACCGTTTGAAGAGTTTCCGTGGTAATGTAGCAGCATTGTAATGGTCTGCGGAGGAGGGGGCTCCTCCAGAGCAGAGGAAGTGGAAGACTAGTTAACTTCTCTCCTTTCAGCAATCCCTCATCTTTCCGTCCATAGTAGTGGAAGTGGAAAACTGGTTAGACATTAGCTTTTGACAGTCCTCCTCGAATATCCACAGTAGAGACAAAAGACAGGTGAAATAAGTTGTGTTCCATTCCTCCGCTCCTGTTCCATCTGGCCAAGCCTCTACTCTACGTAGGTTTGATCCAGGCATTGACACAGGTAGCATTTCATAAAAACAACGTCCTCCTTAATACTTCAAGCCTAGCTTCTAACATGCAGCGTAATCTCCCTTGTGTCATACATTCCTCCTTCCATCTTTCTACTTCCTTTCACTCATTTTCTAACTCTGACGCTGAATGTTTGAATCCATCTCATCGCTCTTCTCATCAGCTCTTTGCAAATGATCTTCTTTTGCCAATTCTGTTTCATCCTCCCGTTTCCTAATTTCAGTCAACCTTCTCCACCTTCCCGATAATCTTCTCCTCGAAGATTGGCAAGATGGCGTCGTCATCGCGGACCTCCTCGAACACCACACCACAGTCAAACTCATCACTCACTTTCTTAAAGTAGAACCTGCACACAAAGGAACAACATGCAGTCACAGTCATTTCTCTTGAGTATTTTTTTTATGTAATATACTTCTTTACCACTTCTGAACCAACCAATGACAAAAAACGCTGTATTTCCTCTAAACTGTAATATTCCCACACACCAAGTATTTAAAGACATAAGCATCCCATGTTCTCACCTGTAGTGGCCCTTTTTGGTAAGCAGCTCCTTGAACTGGCCCAAAGTCACCACGCGGCCTTTGACTGATGTTCGGTACGGGATCGGCTCTCCACAGAAGTAATACGCAACTGTCACGTTCTCACACAGCTGCCGCTTACCGGACTTGTGCCTGAGAGAGAGTGAGATGCATGTCAGAACATCCAAGTTAAGGACCCACTGTTTTCAGCTGAGTCAAAAAGACATCTTGCAAGGCAGAGTGACGTCAGGAGAAGAGCTTGTTTGATTGTTTTTCCCAATGTGCAAGACCCTCGGCCAAAGTTTGTCTTGTCTTTGGTAGTTCTTTGACCCCTCCCTGTCCACAATTAGTCCAAATTCTGCTGAATTTTCTTGTTAAGATTTTCATTTTTATTTATTGTACTGCACACATGCAGGTGCCATTGCAGGTATGCAGGTATTAAATAATTTAAGTTTAATTTGTTTCACCAACTGTTACATAAAATAATATTAGTCCATTTAAAAGTGTCTTTGAATATTACTCATACGGGACACATTTATGTGTCACTAAGAATCAACTCAGTGAGTGTGCATGGGAGAGGGTCGACTACATGAAGGTAAGAATTGTGAAAACTACAAACTGTATGATATAGAGATCCGCCCTGTCTCTCTGGCCTCAGCCTGTCTGTTCCACTGCATCGAAACAAATGTGCGTCTCTCTCTCTACCCCAAAAGACACACAGTTCTGATTGATTATACATGCAACAGTGTTTTCTGACATGTTTACCGTTGCTTCTTTCATCTTTCTGAGTATACTGCCACCTTTACTCTGTCCACAAACCCACACACAGATGCAAGAACACATAGAGACTGACCTCTGTTTGGCCTGCTGTAGTGCGTTCCTCCTCCTCTCTTCCTCTAGCCGCCTCCTAGCCTCCTCCAGCTGGGTAAGAGGGTTGGGAGCTGGGTTGGGGGGCATAGCTGGGTCCTGGATGAAAGGATGGGAGGGCTGAACCTGGGCGGATGATGAGCAGGGGCTGGGGGAGGAAACTGAAGAGGGGTTGTTGCGCAGCTGAGCTGAAACCCAGGGGTGCACAGCTCCAGGACGCTCCACCGAGGTCGGACGTGGAGACTCGTTGCTGGTTCCTGTTCTTCTAGATCCGCTGGTGCTGCTGCTGAGAAAACAACAGGGAAAATGTCAGAGGACTTGCCAAAACTAACAAAATATGGTACGTGCTGTGTAGATTCTCTGCTCTTGACCCTAGACTAAGAACATGACTGAGTTTTTTAAATAGCTTGGATTCATACGTGACATGCAACATAAAATCAGTTCAACAATGTGTTTCTTATGGGACACTGTATGTGTAACTGACCTATGTGTGCTTTTCTTGTGTCTGAGAGCCTCTCCTTCCATCATCCACTGCAGGATCTTCTGGTTTCTCTCCAGATCCTCCAGTTGTACCTGGGGCTCCAGGCCACGCCCACTTTCATCGCCTTTGCCTGATGTCTCCGACTTCTTACAGCCTCGCCGTGATAGTGTGCTACCTTTACTGCTGCAAAGCAAACACGCAAGACATACGCAAACCAGGTGAGGTCATCTCAATACACACATCTGCTGTTGTCCTTGTACGTGTAAGCACACGCGCACGCGCGCACACACACACACACACACACACACACACACAGTAACCTACCTGTAACCCATGCCCTCAAGTGTGCTGGCTCCAGCCCCATCGGCATAATTACGACTTCTCCCTGCGTACTGGTTGGCTGGGTCTCCGTTCCATAGGAAGTTGGCCTGAGACCTAGGGCTCGCCTCTTCCTGCCCTTCTCTTCCTCGGTGGTGATATAGCTGCTTGTGGTGATGCATACCTAGGACAGACATCGATGGGAGGTTCATTAGTCCATGCTGGCCTCATTTCTTTACTCTGGGCACTTTCACACTTAATAGCCTGCTTCCTTGGTTTCCTTGGATACATTATTTTGATTTTTTACACGGTCCGGTTTGCTTTCCTACTGCCCAATAGGAACCACAGGCGAATCTTTTGACAACGTGGAGGTTACAAAAAACATTAAACATTAGAACACCAAGGGAAGCAATATGAATCATTGTTGACAATGCACAGCAATGTTTACTATATTTTGTGGTTCTCGACTCTGCAGATACCAAGATGAGATCAACTGAAATAAACGTTTGTACAGAATGTGTGCGCTCACGAACAGCTGTGATAATCATTTGTTGCACAATTTTGGAACTCGGACTTAATTATGGTATTCATAGTTAGCCAAGTACCATATGGTTGGGATTTTTCACACTTGAGTAATAAATTATGAAAGAGACTCCTACCTTTGACCCCAGCAGCAGGCACACCATGGCCTCCCCCTCGGTGAGGAGGGTAGTGGGTGGGGGGGTAGTGAGGTGGCGCAATCCCTCCATCAGGTGAACGTGATGATTTGGGGGGAGTGTGTCGCCCCCCTCCTCCTAAGGTGGCGTTGGTTGCCCCTGGCGACTGGCAGCCCGGCGTTTTCATCACGCGCTGTACGTGCTCGTCCAAGATAGACTCCGGGTCATCGTCATGGGAATCCTCCATAGCAACCAGGCCGCCATAAGTTGCAACTGTAGCTGTGTTAGCAGTGGTCTCTGAGTAACGGGCACCATAGAGAGGTGGAAAGGATGAGGGGAGGGAAAGTGGTATGCTGTGGGAGGACAGGGAGGTTGTCACGGAGACATCAGCATCATCACCCTCTTCCTCCTGTTTGAAAAGATAGAGAAATGTTTGATTTATGGATGTGCTCGAGTAAGCCTGTATGCACACACACGGACACAAGGCCTGAGTAAAATAAGCACTATGACCAAATTGTCTCTGTTCAACATTACTGACTTGTACTGTTAAGATACTGTGGTTACCAATGAATTTATGAGCATACCTTATTATATACCACTTTAACATTTGTAAATGTCAAAAGTGTGACAGAACAGACACAGTGTGTGTATTTAGTTGGAACTCACAAGAGTTAAGCATTTTCACTGTGTGTGTTTACATGTTATTTCAGTGAACTATAGTACTCAGGTGTGTGCGCACTCTTTGTTTATGAATTTCAATGGACTTATTTCCACCAGGTGGCTCCACAGAATACACCCAACTGGTCCACTGTAGCATAGTCTGCTGTCAAAACCCATTTACTACTTTTTATTTTCAGTGAGTAGAGCTTGTTATTATGTGTAATGGCACAAAAATGTGTGCTGGTATGATGACATGAATTGCCAAAGTGTGCATAGATCTGACTGTCCAAAATAAACACTACTGCAATAAAAGAGACTATGGTCATGTTGCTGTTGTTTTTTTAATGACACCGTATATACATAAAAAGAGGATTCTGGCTATTTTCACTTAGCTGGTAAAATCACTTGGGCAGCACATCTACATGATACGCAGAGAAAGCATGGGTTCTCTTGGGCTGTAGTTGGAGGCAAAACCCAACAGTTTGTTCTCTAAACCATATCGGTAATCCACAAACTCATGTATCATAATATTAAAAGATAATCAGCTTCTGTCAATTCACAATCCTGTGTGCGGCGCTGGGACTGAGTAATATCCCTGGGCCTCCCATTGATACATTAAACTTTAGCAGCCCACCACAGTTTCACCTTGCTGAGATAAAAAAAAAGCCATTATTATTATCATGGTTGTTTTAGCGTCCTTCAGTGATTCTAACCATGTTTCCTCTGGCATGCACCAGGCTTTACTGCTACACACAAACCTATCCCAATGCGTGTTCCATGTAAAGATTATGATTATGCTATGTTCTGTCAGAGACTAATGCACTCTCAGCTATTAAAGTGAAAGTGAAACTTAAAATTCTTGAGTTTGCTTCAAACTCACCTGTGGGAAACATACTGACCCACAGCTACGAAATCACATATCTTAAGGTACCTGACCATATCCAGCCCTAACAAACACGCACGCGCACACTCACACACATCTGCACTCACCAGTCGGACTCTCTTCAGCCTTTCCTCCAGTCTTTCCTGAGCCTCTCTCTCTCTCAGAACACTCTCCAGTCTGCTGATGAGCTCTGCTGCAAACCTCTCCGGCTCTACATGGATGTCCTTTGGCATGCGGTACGTGCGCTGTATACACAGCAACACAAAATACACACAATCAGTTTTGTATAAACAAAGGCAAACTTACAACATATTTTGGGAAATTGTGTTTGTTGAATCTGATAACTAAAGAGGCAATACACATTAAAAAGGACAACAAGGATTACCACTAGCATGCACAGACATTTTATTGCATTTACAAGACAAAAAATGGACAAGTAGACGATATGTACCAATGCCAAGAAAGAAAGTGTGAAAGCAGAGCAGCTAAATATGGATCTGCTGCCTACTCATGTAAAGTAATCTTAAGACAAAATGCAAAGTGTTCTCATTAATTCTCTTTTTATATGTCATGTGCAGAGAAGCATGCTCATGTCACAACAAGGATGCCTCCTCAAAAGGTGAACGGTCAGAAAACAGATTTCAATGCCTTATACTTAATAAAATTGTCTCTCTCCCGATTTAAATACCCAAGGGAAAAGACTGAAATGTTTTGCAGAGCTGCACTCCTTGCACTAATAGGGTCTTATTCATTAGATATTATATCAGTTTCCCACTCTGTCACAGGATGCTCCTTGTATTATATGTCATTATGAGAAAGTGGGATTATTTGAGATCAAAATCATAACTTTTCAAAACGCAACACTATTCAGTATCTTAATAGCCTGTAAAGCTGCCAAACATGACAGCTTATAAAAGTGTTAGCTCAAAAAGGGCAGCCAAGACCAAATGGCTTAATTTGATGACATTTTTATTTATATTACTGTAGCAATATTGTGGTTGCTAATCATTAACCTGTCATTAACCTGCATGTTCACTTATCTCACTGAAAAGACATTAGATGAAACACTTCTATCCTGAGCCTTTCCTGTATGATAAAGTCACGTTTTCCTGCACTTGCTGTAATCTTGATTAATGCTATAACAGTATGATTATAAACATATATTCTGACTTATATTTATGTGAGAAAATAGTTAAGATTTGTGCTATCTTTGATTGAAGATTTGTGCGTAAGGTGAAATCAGTGGTATATGTATGACTCACAGGTATATGAGGTAGGGGCACACGTCCATTGGCTTTGGCACTTTCATGCATCTCTCTGCGATGCTGCTTTCGATATTTATATGGAGGAATACCATCTCTGTAGACAGAGTCACACATGAACAACAATGGACCCAGAATCTTAACAGCTTATCATTTAATTACAGGGTTATAATCAATAACAGTAAATTAATGAATTAATGAATGTGAGAGCAAAAAATAAGAGCAATTCTAGATACATATGAGCATGTAGTTTAACAGCTTATGTTTGTATACTTACACACTGCTGTCGGTCAGTGATAGTGTGTCTGCGTCGCTTGACATACTCTGTTGCTCACTGTCATTGGCACTGGTTGCCGGAGCGCGAGCGTAACCCATGTTCACGTAGTACGGGTTCACCGGCTCCCTCCATGGCCTGAGGAGGAACAGAAGAATTATACAGGTGCACACAAACACAGGGCAACATGTACACATTTTCTCACATACTCATAAACAGACACAAGCCAGGCTCATTATTTAATTGTACAGCATAATTACCTTGAACAATACATGTCAAAGTCAATATGGAAGGTTTCTGTTTTATAGATTCTTTTTAACTGATTGGGTTTGTGCTGTTGCTTGTTTTGACGATTAAATCAAAACTATTATTTGGCTTAAAATTTCCTCAAGGTAGGAATGGGCAATATTGCCTAAAAATAAGACAATTTTAAGGCATTTTGATGATATATCAATGTTCTGCCAGCATTTCTCAGCTTTGAAAAATGTAATCAGAAAACATTCAGAGGCTTTTTACTTAACAGTTGCCTTATTCCAGTGTATTATTAACCTGCGTGTTAACCTATGGTGAAGTGTTATAAGTACATCACTCAAGGTAAGAGAAGAGCTCTTTGATAAATGAAAGCAGCAGATATTTGATTAGTTATAGAATATTCTGAACTTCTATTGTACATGTGTCAACTAGAACCAAAAAAAACATGAAATAACAAGTCAACATTTACTAAGATGTCCCTCATGACTGGTACAAATCTCCCTAGGTATAACTTATTGGTTTTTTTTGGGGGGTTTTTTTCTGACACATTACTGATTGAAGCCTGGGGACCTTTTGGCCTGTTGGTGATGGACCAATCATGTTTACATTCAAGATGTCAGACGCCAGTATCAAAATCCATCATTCCCCCAAGTTTAGTCCAAAACGGGCCAGCATAGACTGAGAAATTGTGCAAGACGGACAGACATACAAACGGACGGAATCTAATCAATAGTCTCTTCCTCAGTCTTAAATCATGGGGGGAAATGAAAATACAAATCAAAGTCCTTTTTTTAAGTCAGTATATGGGAGAGTTAAGTAATTCAGCAGACGGCGCATCCTTGATTTTAATTAACAATCTGCATGAAATATATGTATTACTTTACCACCCCCATAAATTATATAAACCTCATTTGTGTGCAGGTGTTAAATTTACACACAGCATTTATCAGTATGCGGACACTCTCCCATTCTTTAAGTTTTAGATTCTGTTTAGCACATGTTGTTGAAGATTGGGAGGTGTGTGCTATTGTCCTTTTCTATCCACTTATAAATTAGTAAATCAATTAACACCAGGCAGGAATTTCCTAAATGTAAAATAGCTCATGAAAAATATGGCATACTAATCACCAAAATATTGAAATGAAACATTAAGATAACAGATGGGTAAAATATTCACCTCAACTTATTCCACTGAGTTCAATTAATGTGAGAAAAGCCTTTGTCTTGTCATTTTTTTGTCAGCAATTTGGTGCTGTTGCGGGGGAAGATGAGTCACAAAACTTTTTATAATCTGCTTGCTGCCTGGGGTGATAAATGTGAGGATGGTTAAAAAGATTTGCCGCTCAATGTTGTTTCACTCTGACTTACACCGGATTTTCAAAGCGCCTTCTCTTGTTTAGTATTCAAATCCAAACCGCCTCCAAATGAGTGAATTACATCCTTTCAGGAAATTAATGCTGTTCAGCGGGTACTACAGAAGTGCAGGTCACTGGTGTGCCCCCTTTTCGGCCAGTAGCATCAGTCATCTTGTTGTGTTCACTGAGTTTTTAGCCATGCAGCAAATAGTGATATGTAAAATGATGCTGTGCTTACATCCATTACCCACATAATTGACACAGTCTGTATGCTTGTGGTTCAAGTGCACAAGGTCGTATCTCATACTTGATAATGGCCTGATGCATTTTACAGGCATCTTAATGATGATAGTGCTGCAAACAATGAAATTCCCCACCCCTACAGGACAGTCCAGCAGCCATGCTTGACTGTTGAGGAATACATAATGAACACATAAAATCTTAACACATTTTCTAAATGTTTTTACACATATCACTTTCCACAACTTCATCAGGGCTGAAAATAATTACAACTGTTAAACAATAGTTTTTTTTTTAAATAAACGTAGGAATGCCGAGACACATAC
>OMKZ01028458.1:0-14948 GCA_900302535.1 Neoniphon sammara
GGCATTCTGGGACCACAGCGGTGACCGGCGCGTCGTTGCCACAAGATCGCCGCTGGGAGTGTGCTGTTGTCATCTGGTGAGCCATTTCCAGACACTGGCTTAATGATCTCAGAAAAAAAAAAAAAAAAAAACTGGTCGACTCAACCTCCAACTTGATACTTTTTTTGTTTGTTTGTTTTTTTCCCTGTTCAGAGGCATTCCAGAAAAAATGGCATTTACATATTTTATAAATATAATTTTTGTTTAAAAGCCGTTTTGTTTGTTTCCTTTTTCTCTCTCTCTGGCTTTTGTGCATGTGACGGAGGAGGGCCGGGTGTGTGTGATGATGTGGATGTGCCCAAGTGTGTATGAGTGTGTGTGTGTGTGTGTGTTTAAGGGACTATGAGGACTATTGAGGTTCAGAAGAGGCCAGGAAGCCATCTTTATGAGTGGCTGGCATCTCGTCTCTCTGTATTGACAAACTAGAGAGCGCTGCCCTCCCCTGTGAGTCTTGGCCAAATTTGCCCTATTTATTTTAAATATATATATTATGTGTGCCTGTACAGTTCTGTGCAACTAGAGAAATGCTCTAAGGAGTCTGTTTTTTGAAGTTTATTCAGGTAGTGATGTTATTTTTTAGTCGAATTTTTCTCATTCACCATGTCCATGGTTGGTAAGCTGTACTGAAACGATCACGGGAACAAAGTGTAAAGTCTGCCAGTTGATTTGAAATCACTTCCTAGAGGAGAAAGAGCACTCTGTGGCATGAGGGTTGTGGGGGATTTAAAAAAAAAAAAGAAACGACGAATGGAACATTAGCTTTTTTTCTTGTTGTTGCATTGCAAGCCTGTTCCAAGTGTCTTACTGCACCGGTATAATCTATGGGATAATTTGTGTAGTTGCCCTCATTGCATGTTCAGCTTGTCAATCAAACCAGGCCGGGTAACACAAAGGTAGGTTGTCTCTGCTAGGTCCTCATTAGACTGGCAAAAAGCCCATCACTGCTCTGTACAAAGCCAACCTTTCTGCTATCAAGCCTGCGACATATCTTAAAATACTGTAAGCACTGCTAGATGAGTACTATTTGATATTTTTAATATAAGATTAAAATAAAATCAAAAAATGTTGTATTTTACTTCCTTTGAGAAGAATTTCCGTATACTGTAATAATGAGGCTAAATGTCAATGTGAACTTTTCTCCCCCTTTTTTTTAGTAAAATAAAAGTTACCAAAACACTGTCACCTTGTGTTTCTTTGTGTCGAGTTTCACGGACATCTGCATAAAACAAAAGTGCTGCCTTGGACAAAGCCATGATACCAGGTCGTTCACCCACTGATGAATTGAATTTGCATAGTGATATCTTAGAAGCATTTGTTAAAAAGCCAGGTCTGAAGTGAACTGCACTGAAAGGTCAAATCCCCTCCAAGGGGACAAGAGGGTGAAACTGACATTTAAGAAGGCACATGTATATTTAATTTTCTGCCTTTGTGAACACTTTGTTTGAGGATATGTTAGACTTGCAAGATCCTCTCAAAATGTGTGTTGCCATATGAAACAGTTCAACTAGTCAGCACTGTTAGACTGCAGGTCATCATCCTTTGATACATGAATTATTTTTCATACATTATCACTACAACCAGTGTTTTTTAAGGGCCACTTTTTAGTCGTGCACCCTCACAAAGGATACGTTTGGCACATACATAAATACAGAGGGGTGACAAATTAGAATTGCATTTGTGAGGTGTTAGGCCACCACAAGCTACCAGAGCAGCTTCAGTGCACCTTGGCCTAGAGTCTCCAAGTCTCTGAACTCTCCTGGAGGGATGAGCACCATTCCTCCAAAAGATATTTCCTCATTTGTTGGTGTCCAGTTGTGATGTGATGTGGTGACTGAACGCAGTAGCAAATGATTTACAGTTTTATACTCATCAAACCATTCAGTGACCCCTCGTGCCCTGTGCATGAGGGCACTGTCACCCTGGAAGAGACCACTCCCATAAGGATAGAAATGTTTCATCACAGGATAAAGGCAATAATTCAGAATAACTTTGTACTGAGTTGCAGTGAGCCTCCCCTTTAAGGGGACAAGTGGACCCAGACCATGCCAGGAAAATGCTCACCACAGCATAACAGAGCCAGTGGACCCCCTCAGCGTAGGGGTGCAGCATTCAGGCCTGTAGCGTACTCTTGGTGTTCGCCACACATGCACTCGCCCACTTGTGGAGAATATGAAGGATGACTCATCTGACCAGACTTCCCACATCTCTGTAGGCCAGTGTCTATGGCTTCTGCACCACTGAACTCTCAAGTATGCATTTGTCTTTGTAATGAGGGGTTTATGTAGTGCAACCCTACTATCATATCCCTCTATATGTACAGTATCTTTAGGAATAATAGTGTTCATCCCTCACTGAAGCATTGAAGCTGTTCTGTTGGCTCATGGTGGCCTGACATCTTACAGTACTAAGACATTTCATGTTGGTTTTTCCTTTAATTTGTCGCCCATCTGTATATAGTTTTCCAGTTAAAATATCAGTTTTTGCTTATAGCATCCCCTGGTGGTCATTTTTAAAATAGCTGCCAGTGACTGTCAATGGAAGTTGATTTCTTGGTGATTAACATCTTGCCTGTTGGTGCAGTTTGCCCATTGATGAGTTGGAATATTTGGCTTAAAAGCCAGGAATTAGAATTGAACTAGTTTCTTCTTTTTTTCCATTATGTACATATATGTCATTAAGTTGTAGTCACATAGAAACTCCAATTTTGGTTTGTTTTCCCATCTTTTTCATGTGTATGTTTGGATTCCAAACACACACATGAATAAGTAAGGTTTAAATATATTCTCAACGCAATTCCACACTGCATTAGAGTGAATTAAATAATCTGATTGGGCTCTTCAGTTTGTCATCCTCTTCATCTCCTGACTCTTGAGTGACTCACTTGCCTCTCTTGTAGTCCTACAACCATTACAAGCCATCAGGAGGGCTCAGTGTGCAATGTGTTACTCAGTCAGGGTCATGGGAAGTTAACCACATGGCAAGACTAAAGGCTGAGGTTGGGACTGTGGTGGCCCTGTAGCTATAAATGTTTCTTTTTACTCCCCTTAGATCTGTGTAAAACTAAGAGGTGTTAACAATACTTCCCTACTATACTTTCTCCTTTGTTATTCTAGATGTGTGTGTCAACATCATCTCCCACTTAACAAAGCCACATTAGTCACAAGGTGAAAACTACGTTTTGCCAAACGTAGTAGTCTCTTTTGGTTTCATTTATTTGACCAACAGTCCAATAATGTGGGTCCCTTTACTGTAACTGTACAGTGTTCTGTCAGCTGAGTGTTGTGTTTAATATGTAGAAATTTCAATTTGGGCATTTCATAGCCACCTATGTCCACAATGTGTGCAGCTGTGGTACTATTAGACGCTTTGAATATTACTGATTATTCACAGATATTACATATAGCATACATGCTCTCTCAAGTTTATGTGCTCTTCAGCATTTCTGAATTGGCCTTTCTTTCCTCAGTCTCTGTAACACTGACCCTAACCCTGATAAATAATGAATCATCTGTGCTGTTAGTTTGCCTGAGGTGTAATCGAAATACCTTCAATATCTAATACATTACATGATTATTTGCCTCAATTTCCACCACTTTACCCAATCATTTAATTAAGATGGCCCTACAAATTCTAATAACCATAAGAGGTCCTTTATAAAGTTTGGGACAAAAATGTTTGGGTTGTAGTTCTAATTTATGACCATAACTGCCCCAACCTTCTTTATAGTTCTGCAGAACTATTTGCCCCTTTTGGGGTTGGGTCTGGGACAACAGTTCAGGTTTTCTCTGATAAGTATTTCATTTTATTGACTCTACACTGTAAATTCTTTGTGAAATGTGCACAACATGAACATAACCACACAAAGAAATGACAAGAATGTAGGAAACAGATTTAAATAAATAGATTCAAACTGGAATATGTAATTAAAGGTACGCTCTGCAAAACTGTTGAAGCCTAGTACCTTTAAGACTCAAGAGACAATGTGGAATCAGCACGAAATTTGACGAATGCACTGACATGGTTCTTAGTGTCACCCTGACTCACTGAATTACATGCTTACTCTATGTTTTTTTCATTGAGTCCAAATGGTCCTCTCTTCAATTGACCTTCAGTTTTGCATTGTGAACCTTTAAAAGGTGATAAACAATTCTGCGGTCATGGACACAAACTTCAAAGCTCTTCACGAGACACGGAGATGCTGCTCCTCACACACTGTAGGAAAAGAACACGTGCCCCGTCTCATGCGGCAGTGCACGTGTAGTTATCCATCTAGGTCACTGATGTGACTCAACACTGTGTTGAAACATTTCAGTTTAGCCAATTAAATCGCAACAAATAACTGCTATGACTTCCCATGAATATTCATGCCTGAAGTGAACACAAGGGGCTTTGAATGGAAGATGAAATGCAAAATTTAACAAAAAAAACTTTAATACAAATATTTCTAACATGAATGAGTTAGTAGCTCAAGAACAATGTTTATCTGATTTCCTTGAACTTGATTTAAGTTAAACTTCAAAAGAAATCTGAGGAAAGTTTCTCTCATGAGGCCCACTGCCTTCTGTGATCAGGAACTCAGAATAAAAGTGGTTTGGGTTTAACATGAAGTCCCTGTAGTTCTGACACTGATCCAGACCAACCTGAATCAGTTCAACATTGCTGCAGTCATTTCTTGAGATTGTCCACATGAAGTTAGGAAACTTCATTTAAACAGTCCATATAATATCAGACTGACAGATGAAAGTAATGAGATATGGGAAAATACAAGACTGGACCCGTCCCGCCCACTAAGGTGTCATTTCACATCACAGTACACAAACAAGAGATGGTCACTGAGACCAAAGACAATGGCTCTGCTTTGAACCAGAAGGGCTCTGCACCAATCCTCCCTCCACCGGCATGTAAGTGTTCACAAGGTTGGACTTCATAGGTTGTGAAGTCTCACTGTCTGGTCCACATGCTCATTCACTATTCAGAGTTCATGTCCATAGAGTCCCCGCTCTCTGATGGTTCATCGTAAGTAATATTCGATGGCGGCGGAGAACGCTGCAAAGCCTCCGCATCCCAGCACCCCAGCCTTCAGACCAGCTACAAAACACAAAAATAAATGTCAGAGCACAATGAAAAAAGAATAAACAAATCACCCGTGCTTGCATCTGAAACATCAATTTACACGCGCTGGGTTACATACCACGGAATCCAATGGCTCCTCCAGTAACACAACCGCTGTACACTGCATTTTTCCAGTCAGACACGCCTCTGTGCTGCATATCAAAAGGTAAATAAAAAGGTCAAGAGAAACGAAGCACAAAGTTATGTGTATCTGCATGTGAGCAGTTGGTATGCTAGCATCATTGACATATGACATGAACAGACAAAAAATAAAGTAATATATCAACATGTGCCAGTAGTATGTTACAGTACCACAGTTTTGGTAGTTGATACTACACCGTGTGCTTTGTACACTAGTGACATTCAGACTCAGCACACAACAGAATAACCAGATACATGAATATTTAATGTTAAATTTAATGTTGATATTTCTTTTAGTATAGCTACTGTACATCCCCATCACAAGGAAAAATAGCAGTAAAACAGTTCACCACAAGAGGGCGCTATGAGACCACTCAAGAAAACTGCAGTCTTAGCGAACAGGGCATCACTACTGAGGTATTTTCATAACACATGCAAGCCATGTCATCTCTCTTATAGTATCATAATTACAATATGGGTATTTGTATTTCCCTAAATAGTGTTTTGTGAACTATGCCTGTTTGCCCAGAGGTCTGTTGGAGTGAGGCTACAAAGACGCATGAAGCCTTGTTAGCTTTACCCTCTGCATTGTAACATCAAAGCAAATATATTACTACTCCCTAGTCAGCAGGAACATCAACCAGCTCAAATCCAATTATTGCTCATTGCTGATGAGACTCTAAACTGAAAGGCATAATGAATATTTATCCATTTTTAGCTCCTGGCAGCCATTTTACTCAATTTATAGAGTCTAATGGTGTCTTACAAAGAATCATACACATTATTTCCTAAACTTTTATTTTCTAAACACTCTGCAATTATGTGATGCACACCACTATCATGTCCATGCACCAATACTGTTTTTGAACAAGCTATAAGCTGAAGTAATTTGTTTCAGACCTGCCTCATTTTCCTTGTGAAAGCAGCGTTGCAACAACCCAGTGCATGTTGTGTCCAATTTGGCACAGGCTGAGGCTAATTCACAGAATCAGATTATCCAGCCATTTGAATGTGCACACATACCCGTTGCCCTCTGACCGCCCCACCAGCACCCTGTGCCTCTGTGGGACGGGTGTGACCTACCGATTCAATGATGCACTCTGTGCAGGAGAACATGGCGCCCACGATGGCGAAGTTCTTGGCGTAGGACATGCCCCTCTGGCCCATGTCTTTGAGGACCTCTCGGGCCGTCGGTGTTCTCAGGGGGTCTTTGGGGTCGAAGCCGACGTTGGTGTCAATGCCCGCTGTGAAAACACCGAAAGCCCCTCCAAGTACAAAACCTGTGAAAGACCAGGAATAGAGCATGAATATTTCAACAATAAACAACAACAGTAACCACAGATGGAGGAAACATGTAGATTGCTGCATGCACACTGGCCATTGGGGGAGAACGTGTCTGTTGTTGTTGGCAGTGGCACATAAACAATACATAACAGCATAATACAATCAAAAACAATATAGACCTTTTCCACAGCAGCCATTTTGACATTTAAACACAGGTGTTACTAATGACATTAATGAAGGTTCTGTTCCATTTAAGTAAGAGCTTTCTCTCTCTCTCTCTCTCTCTCTCTCTCTCTTAACAGAGTCAAGGTCCTGCTATTGTTCATGCAGTTCACTGTTCAGAACCTTAATTAATGTCATTAGTTACATGTCATTAGTGTTTACCTGCTATTTCATGTCAAAACAGCAGCTGTGAAAGTACCTGATATATACACTTGAGGTGTTTCATAATATGCAGCCATTAAGTAACTGCCTGACACTGCTGAGAGGTTCATAATTGCTCGTATGTTTGTGTTTAGCACAGCCACGAGTGCAGATACGAGGCAGTCAGAGGTGTTATAGTCACAGCACAGTGAAATGAACTGATAGACAGAGTTATTGTTGTGTTATTGTCAATGTTGAGCTCCCTTACCTCCCACACATGCCAGAACAGACTTGAAGGCGCAGCTCTCCATGCCCCGCTCGATCATCTTCTGCTCCTCGCTCTTGTGGGGCATCGGCAGTCCCCCCATAACGGCGGGGTTCAGGTCCTTTACAGGCCTGCTGTCACCGATTAGATGGTTCAGAATCATGCTGTACTGAATCTGCTCGCCGTCCACATTCGAGGTTGGCCCTTGAGAGTCGGAGGCAGCAGCAGCATTTTCTGTTCCCGTGGACGCCGCCATGTTTCCCAATGACAGCGCGTCAAGTAAATGTAGCCAATGAAAGGCAGGTGCAGATTCTTCACATTTGCAGAGCGTAGAACGGGACAACTGATAATATAAAATACAATTAATGCCTATTTGTTTAGAGAGATTCATAAGCAGCAGATGAATATTTAAAAATAAAAAATAAACTAAAAAATAAATTGCTTTGATTGATTGTCGTGATTTATTCTTATTCTTGTCAGCACATTCGACACAGATTGAGACTGTAAAGATGACCTTGTGTAGCCTGGCACTTCTATATTTATTAAAACATCTGGTCTTAAATTGTCTTTGGAGTGAGAGCTTTACTTTGCAGTCTCTTTACTGTTTTATGCAATTAAACTTCTATTTATATATCCTCAAGAAACTCTGGAGTTTCTGCTTGGGAAGCGACATATCAGTCAATATCTCAAAAAACACTATGGTGTTTTTAATCCCTTTATGTTAAGAAGCCGTCATTACTTATTGAGTTTCAGTGAAACGTGGCACATATGTTGTCACTGATATCTAGTTTTTTCATGTTGATGCTGTATATCTATAGGACCATAAAAGAATGACTTGAGCCACAAAATGCGAAATGGCCATGAATTATGTTCTATACCTGTGATATTTAAAATACAAAACAATAACTAGCAAGCTAACATTAGCACTTAGTAAGATATGAGTCTTATTCATACAATCGGTTTTGAAGATGCTGAGGTTTGCTCTACAAATACATAAATGTGTTTGTGTGTGCAGGTTTATTTGTACGACATAAGTAAGAAAAAAACTACAATCAGATTACACATGACGGTTGTCGTCAGACTACAGGAATATTTATGGCAGTTATGACAACTTCAATTGGAAGAGAAAGAAACATGTGACATTTTAACACAGTGTGTGTCATATTTTGTCTGCTTTTCCCCTCTAACCACTCTCGTCCCCCCTTCTCAGGTTATATCCAGGTGGACTACATATCCCAGCAGCCTCTCCGAGCACTGCACCAAACCTCGCGCGCTCCACCTACCGGCTCCAGTAAAATTGACCGGTGACAGTTGTGTGACACGCGTGAGGCGCCAGCAGCATCCCGGATCAACAGCAGCACAGCCGCAATACTGAACAGGTGAGCGGTGTTGGTACTCATTTCTCGCTCTTCTAATGCCGTTTCTCCCGTTTATTGGCAGTTTCTTGAGTTTAAACGTGTAAACTTTGTCGTTAACGTTTTTCTTTCCCTGCCGAAATTGAAGAAGCTGTCAGAGAACAGTCGTTCGGATCAGTTGGTTTGGCTAACGTTAGTTTTACTTGACAGCAACGCCAAAACTGAATGACGACTGCTCGCTTGTTATCTGACGGTCACCGAGTGGTCTCTCGAGTTTCCTTAAAAATTATGATTAACTCATTCTTTAGCGTATTTTGCTCCGATAAGAAAATATATATTATCCTTAAACGAAAGAGAGACATGATGTTTTTACACTGAGTGTGTCACTGTTTGTTTGTTGGCAGCAGGCTCAGAGCGGTAAAACGAGTCAATATCTTATTTTCCATTTTCCACTGGTGCAGAAATTCACCCTGAGTTTCTCCATTTAGTAGCCAACGTCATACCGTGTGGAGTCGTGAGTTCAACAGGATTCCTCTTTTTGCAGGCTCTATCACTAGTCACTATCTATATTACACAGCGACAGTTAGTCAAATATTATTCCACAGTGGCTGAAGATTGCATGCAATAATATAATATATGCATTGCCAAGGGGAGGTTTGGTGATGGTGATGTTTTACCTGAGCACCTCCATGAATTTCCTCTAGTCTGGAACGACATGTCACTGAATATTTTCCCAGCTGCAGTGGTAAAATTTACAGCTGGGGTAACCTCTTGTTTGGCCTTGTGATGGCTATAAGGCTGTCTCACTGACCTCTCGATTCAACTTTTTCATTTAACTCTTAAGTTCTTTTTGCCATCACTTTATAAGGATTTGACACCACAGAAGATTTAATCCTAGACCTTTATTTAGGTATTAAACACCTGCTTCTTGCCAGAAATGAGTCCTCAGTTTTTCCTGACTGACTTTAATTTAAAGGAAATTTATTGTCAGGTCAGTTGAAAATAAATTTGCCAAATTAACTATAATGCTTAGGTAGCCCTCTGGATTCCATTAATTGTGCAATTTGCTGCCAAAGGCAAGCTACCCTTTAAACCACTTCAATATGCCGTGAGCAGTTTTACTTCACATGATCAGCCAGCCATTTGCTCCTCATTAGGCTGGTCTTATGTGAAGCAGTCAGCAAGAGTTTGTTGTGTTTGTCATTTTTGGAAGTTTGTTTATTTCTTTAATAGATTTAACAGTTTAATAGTTTTACGACCAAGTTACTATGCCAAATTCTGCCCCATTGCAATTGCTTGTGAACTTCATGACCGAAATATTCCTGCAGCATCAGGTCTTTGTCTAAAAAGTGACGCTTGAATAAACCCTTGCTATTTTGGTCATGGCTTGCTGTGCACCATAATTGGATGTCTTGGTAATGACAAAGGGAAAGTTAAGTTGTAATATATCCTAATTGAAGACCTTATGGTGTAGTTTTGTTTTTTTAGAAGGAGCTAACCTTGCAGTGGAATATGCAGGATACGGTGCCTGGCTGCAATGAGTCTTTTGGGGAAAACCAAATGGGCAACAAATCACAGCTTTCACTTTATTATGTTCTCTTTGATAATGCCCGGAGAAAATATGGGCTGAGCACCCGTCATTTACCATTGAGTCAATATGAAAGTTGTTTGTAGGTAATTACACCCCTTGTTTTTCTCATGGCTAACCATCCAAGAAGGGGAAATGGTTGGAAATCTGTTGTTACCTTTTGGGCTGTTTTCAGAACAGGCTGACCTCGACTGAAGAACACTGAAGAGGCAGGTTTTATGTCAATGTAATGATGGGCGGCCTTAGTATAGCACTTAATGGACTGATTACTTCTCTCAATATTGCATTTTTATTGTGAATAAGGTCCTGTCTTTTCGGTGTTGGTAGTGTCATTAACTTCCCAATATTGTAATTTTGAGTGCAGCACAGAAACAAGGCTTGTCTCTGCTTTAGTTATCATCTCCAAAGAAAGACTTCACACTGCCCCATTTGCATCTATCTTACTGAGTTTGTTTTTTATTTCATGGCTTTGTATTTGTCACTGATGGAGGTAAGTGTCCCTAACCTGAAGTCATTCACTCAGTGTGTCCTCATAGAGCCGGGACCAGTGGATCTGCCGCCTATTCCCATCACCGCTGCCGTCCTCTGCTGAGCTCATTACCCAGGCAGTTCCTGTCATTGGAGGACCAGGGCTGCTATTTATAGCCAGGGCTATGTGGGGAGCACATAGCCAGGTCCAGTTGTGCAGCAGGGGTATGGCTTGTTAGATGGAAGAAAGAGTGATGCTTGGCGATCCTCTTTGACTGCCCTGCTCAGTGTGTGTGGGTGTGTGTTATTCTAATGGGAATTCAAGGTCTTCGCTTGGTGCTGTCCCACAAACTCAGAAATATGTTCCACTGTTGTTGGTGTCCTGGATTCACTTTTTGTGGACTTTAGACTAAAGGACTGTGGCTAGACAGTTTGTTGCAGCTTCATATCAGGTGTAGGCTTGCAGCATGTATGCAGTGTGCATCTGTCCACATGCTGAAACTGACATATGAAATGAGTTGGGGGTGGGGAAAGCACAGAGTGTCTGGAGTGACCTCCAGTTGTGTTAAGCAGTGTGAAAGGCAGAAGCTGCAGTGTTGTAATCCTCTGCTTAGCCTGTGCTCTCATTCCCAGACTGTCAGGCAAGGTGGGGGCCTGCAGCAGGTATGATTTTGTCTCAGTCATAAACAGTGTTGTCATCGCGTTCATTTAGATATGAGGGGCCCCCACAACTGGAAAAATACTTCAGCAGCTAGAAAGATATGAATGGAATGAAAATTCATCATCTGCTTAGGGCTGACATAATCAAATGTCACCATATCTCTGACTGAATACCTCTATATCAATACTGTGACATACTATTGGTGCTTTCATAAGATATTTACATACAAGAGATTTTTGATGAACAATCATTAGTAATGTGGATATGATGGCGAAGCAGGTAGAGGCAAATAAAATAGCAGCCACAACAGTCTAATAAGTTCTAACTGCGTCCCTTTACTGTAATGCAGCCTTTAAAAACAGGAAAAGACAACACTTGTGTCATATCCAGAATCCCAGATGTTATGTTGTCTCATATCGCAATATTTATATGTAAATAACAAACAAACAAAATAACAAACACAGCAAATTGCAATTCCAGTACGATTCCTATGATATAAATATCCAATTAAGATCCATTTTTAAACTGCAACACCTACTGATCCTGGAATGAGCCCAGGGGCAAAGCTCTGTCTCAGAACTAAGTTACACCCACGTCTCCAAAAAGTTCCACAAGCCTCTTTGCAACACAATCAAAAGCACTGATCAAAAGTGAATCATAATTATTCTCTAACATGTTTGTTTATAGATGCAGTGCCAAAAACAGGGGCTGATAGGTTGTGAATCCGGCCATCATGACTGTCCCTTAGCACTTAGTATTCCAGAGACATTACAGAAACTAACATGCTAAAATTAAAGCCTGAATACCAGTTTTGTGCTCCGTGGGATCTGCTAGCTAGATCACTTTAATCCGACAGTCTGTTGCCTGTGTTACTATAATTAACTATACAGCAATTTCTGTGCTGTTGCTGCTCTGAATGGCGATCCTGTTTGTACTGACAGTGGCTCTCACACTCCTCATCAAGAGGATCTTTGGGTAATGACTGCCTTCATCAGAAACTCGTATGCCAGCATGGAATGGTCAGTGAGTTCACACATACATGCTCGAGAATGCAGTCAGTGTGATCTGAGAAGAAAGAGCTGTTATCTCCTCCCAAGAGGAGGCCTAGTCTGCATGCAGTTGGAGTGGCACGTCCTTTGCTGCGGTGGAAGAGGCTCTAATTGAGGAGATAAGGGGAGATGGGCAGATTGGAGTAGGAACGGGCACCGCTTGCTTTGGCATTCAGTTGGCTGCCTGAATAGCAGCACCTCTGTTTCTGACAGCACATGAGGCTGCTCAGTAGGCTGTCAGCAGGTTGCGGATATTTTGCATGATACTTTATTCACTTTTGCCACGCAAAAGCACAGATGGCTCCACAGTGCTGCCAGTCTACCCTCTGTCAGATTTTTCTCTCCTGTTCCTTCTGCAATGCATCATCTGCCTCAAAGGCCAGTGGAGAAAGTGCATTGCTCTGGCACAGCAACACTTCCTGTCTGAGGGATGTATGGATTAACTGTGAAGGCAGGTAGTGCCAAGCCTACCACCACCCCCCACCCCCGGCTCTCTTTTTAGTCCAGGAACGTCAAGGAAACAGACTGCATACTTGTGAAGAATCACAGTCTGACTCACTAACTGCAAGGAATGCTACCGTCTCTATAAATGGGTCATCTGGGCCAAGTTATAGTCAGAGGCGTGGCAGAGATATGGTCTTCGCACATTAATGTGTGGTTCAGTATCTCTGTCTTGTTTGATGGAATTCAAGGAGGCTGTAGCGTGAAGTGTAAATAAAGAATACGACAGACCATTTTGATATCAGTTCACTTTTTCCTTCCATGCAAACTGGAGAAGCAAGTTTATGGTTAACTGTGATAACAGCACATGTGTGGGGAGTGTCATCAGATGTTTGCTCACTGCAGTTCTGACCCATTGTAATCTCTCTTTCGGTCTCCAAAATGGACACACCCACAACGCACATCAAATAGCTCTCATGCCAGAGTTGGTGCACTGTTGGCAGCTTGACCAACACAGAGAAGGGGACACTCCTTTTGGCCTGGACAGTATTTATACTCAGTGGCATCGTCATTGTGATATTACATTGTGGACATTCATTGAGTGTAGTGGTTGTCTTTGTGTTTCCCTCCCGGTTCTCACTGATGCTGTGCTGGTGTTTCTATGGAATCCGCCCACTCGCTGTATAGGCAGCCAGGCAGGCAGGAAGGCAGCTGAAGTTTCCGCAACGTGGCTCTGACTTACTGTTTATCAGACAAGAACTTTGACACTGTCAGAACAGGAAGTTTGGCCCTCGCGGGAGCCCAGCTATGAGAAAGATGAAACAGAGGATGAAGCAGATTAAATATACATGAAGGCCACAGCTATCTCAGCTCCTACTGTACATGCAGGTTTTTTTTTTTGTTTTTGTTTTTTTTTCCAGGAGATGGGCAATAATTGAAGGCTGTGAGGTAGCACAGAGGTAGCACATTTCTTAGTCTCTCTACTATGACCAAACAGATCAGGATATTGATATTTATGGTCAATATACATTTAAACTAAATATTTGGAGGAATCAAATTTGTAGAGGTATCCATTTTGTATCCCACAGACTAACAAGTTAGTCCATCAGAGCATTTTTTTTTTTTTTTTAAGTTGAATTTAAATGCATGACGTGAGAAAATTTCAAATGTGTATGTTGCATCAGAGCTAAAAATGCTGCACTGAACTGGCCCTATCTTATACAGCAGTGTTTTGTGTGTGTGTGTGTGTGTGTGTGTGTGTGTGTGTGCGCGCGCGTGTGCGCACGCTCCCTCCACACACACGTCCCTCCTACTCTTATTGATGTGTAGCATTACATTTTAATGAGCCTGGACCCTATGGTGAGGGACTGTACCTCTTAATTTGAAAACGTTTGAGATCCCTCACTGTATAGGCCCAAAGGCCAGCCGAACAACCTATTGATCAACGGCCAAATCAACTCAGCACTTTTCTCACTATATCTATTTTCTTCTCATCTCTTGTTTGATCTGAAAGATGCTGATTTAAGCAGCGGCTTTCATCTTTGGGCTGTTTTATATTCATATGGAGGTATTCTGTATTTGGGCGGCAAAGTATAGCTTAGTACTGGAAAGCCTGATTGGGCTTCTTTCTTACACTATCCTTCTCTCTCAAGCAACAGTTGAGTTAAACATCACCACAAAAAAGCAATGGGCAGAATGGCCAAAAGGCTTTTTGGAAGACATAAGACATACATACACACATACACCTCATTTGAGCTATTGCTTCCTAGTTGTAGGTTCAGGGCTCCCTATTCCCAGGGGTGCTGTTTGAACCTTTTTAAAGTCTGTTAATATTTGTACAGGTGCAGGCATTATAATACATTTGGCATGTCGGCTTTGCCCACATCTAAGTCTCATAAATTGGTGTTGACTGCGAAGAAGCCACAAATTTGCTGTGCTGTTATGTGTGAAACTAGGCTACAGTCTTGCTGATTTATTTTATTTAGGAAGGGGTCCATGGCTTGTTGTGTACTAGTTTCAGTTCCCCCAGACTAAAGGGGAACCCAGAGTGAGAGCAGAGACTGTCTCACAGCATGGAATACGCACTCTTCCTGTTTCACTTTAGCTGAGATAATGACTTTATACACACCGCTTCCCTATGCCCAGGTGCTGCACAGATGCTTGAGAGTTGCCTACGTGGTCA
>OMKZ01028458.1:24319-35026 GCA_900302535.1 Neoniphon sammara
CTTTACAGATGCAGCTGTTTGGATTTTTGGTCTGAAGTATTTACTCATTTTCTATGGAGGTGGAGAGGAAATTCAGGAAATGTATTTGAAAATATAATTTTCCAGGAAAAAATATTTTCTTTACCTATATGTTATTCATTCTTTAACTTGAAGTAATAGGGAGCATTTTGTATATAGTGTATTTTTAAAATAGCTCTAATTTAGCCAGTATTACGCCAGGTCTGTTTAGTACTTGTTTATGTTTTTGTTTTTTTTGTTGTTGTTTTGTATAATTTTACATTAATTTAAATTCTACTACACTCCATAGAAAAGAGCACTAATTTCTCAGAAATATCCCAAATAAGTGTATCAGTTTGTACCACAAAAAAATGCACAACTCAAGTGAGGTGAATAACTTTTACAAACAATGCACAGGTACAGCCCAGCTTTGTGGCTGATTTCATCTGGATGGTTAAAAAAAATGAATAAAAACAAACAAAAAAACAATTTTTGTCATCGCCTATGTGTCTGATCTTGTTGGCATGTCACAGAAAATTTTCATGAACAAGAAGTTATTTTAAGAAGCCCTATATGGTTTGTGCTGACAGCAGATGTTTGTGTGTTGTAGCTGAAAAGAGCCAGCAGTGACGACGCCCTGACCAAGCCTGCGCTGGGCGCTGCTGCCTCTGGCTCCCGGATGAAAAAGACCGTCACCACTGGAGCCATCTCAGACCTTGCAGAGGCCCGCTCTCGAAGCCTCTCTGGTAGGAGAATTAGTACAGCACTCGGTGCTGGTTGACTGATTCTGGAAAAAGTATTGACATTTTTTTGAACAAATACCCTGCAATTACAAGATATCTTCAAATAACTAAATTAAAATATGAAGGGACAAGCTTGGAATATAGAGTTGTTTTGAACAGCAGCTGTACCTCGTGAGTCTGGAAACTTTTGGGAAGACAGAGGGAAAATGTGGTTTATAGTTTGTTTGCTTGCTCTAGTTTAGCTGGTGAGCTCTGGCATGTTTCGGGAAAAATGCTGGTGCTTCAGCTCTGAAAAGCTTCATCATCTCTGGGACCTAAAGTGGCAGACAATGCTGCAGGCCTTTGTTGTATAGTGAAGAGTTTGATATGGTGGAAGCATTCCATGTTGGCATATCAGTATTATTAGTGAGATCTATAAGATTTTTCACATGGTCCAAATGACTGTCCTGCACACTAGTGTCAGTTGTGATCATCATGGTGATAATCATGCTGTCATTACTTGGCAAAGATGCATTCAGTTTCACGATGTGATGACTAATTATGCTTATTCGCTGCCTTTATCTTAAATAAAAATGTTCTTGACAAGGAACACACACATTTCTGTATGTGGACCTGCTTTCACATCATTAACCCAGCTGATGCTGAGAATTTGACCAAGGCTATAATTGAGAAACTTTTGAAGTTTGATGTTTGAGAATAGCAGTAGAGGAAAGAGGCCTATATGCATTCACACATAAACAATGGATGTTTCTTCTATTTGCTGTTGGAGTTGAAAGATGAAAAAGTAGCTACTGGGCACAGTTTAACCAGACCAGAGTATGTTTATGTTTGACTACATTGTTGTCACTCACAATTATGGCTGCTATATCTACTTTGTAATATGTACACTCAGTCCTAGGGGGTCTAGTGAACCCTGACAGATTGCTTAGTATGTTCAAACTCATGACCAAATTTAGTAGTCCAGTGTGATCAAAAACCACAATCACAGTTCCCTTTTCTAACTCTTCCTTGTTGTCATCAGGATCCTTCAGAGTCTAGATTAATGGCTGAATGTGTTATTGTGATTGCTGTCTCCTGAATATTATTTTTCTGTATGCATCTAATAGGAGCCTGAAATTTGAACACGTTGAGTAGTTTTGTCTGTGATTATATAGGTTTCTTGCTCATCATCTCCACACATTTTATCAATTTATGACATGGCACAGTGGCTCAGTGGTGAGTACTGTCGAGTCTCAGCTCTGGTCCTTTCTGTGTGGAGTATGTAATATGTTATGTAAAGCCCTTTGAGACATGCTTGATATAAAGGGCTATATAAATAAATTTGACACAAATTGAAACTAACCACCTGTGGCCACTAGAGGGCCACAGCACATCACTGAAACAGCCTGTTAGAGCTCTCTCAGGCCCTGGTGAAGACTGACAGCTGGAGAGATGCATCTCTTTACCCCTTTACCCTCATCTCTTCTGTCTCTTTTTTCCTGTTTGGCTGGCCTCAGAGGGGTGCAGTTGGCTGAGGACCGGGGGTCTCAGGGTTTTGGTCCAAAGCCGACAGACTGGACACATTCATAGCCTGCCTTTCTGACAACATCTGCTTAGCTGTGTGAACAGCAGCCTTCTTGTTGGAAATGGAAAATATGATTTTTTTTCCTCTATGTAAGCTCACGAAAAGGGAAAGAATGATGTTCGCTGCTCTCACTTGAGATCTGTCTGTTCACATCTGGTCTTTTGATGTTATTTTGTTTGAGTGTCTTTGAGTGTGCGTGCTTATGTGTTGGTGTACTGTATGTGTTGGAATTCTTCGTTCAGTCATGGAGTAAAAAAAGACCTTGGATAAGAGGGAGAGTAGAATCTTTGTAATGTGATGCTGAATCATGGGATGTGAAATTATTCAACATGCACACAGTATTTCACATAAACCCTCATATTCCATCCTGTTGAAGTCACATTGGGGATAAGTTGTTTATTCACATCTCATTCCATCCTCCTCAATATTTTATTTATGCAAATGAATGAGCAGTTTGCAAAATACTGATAAGGAAAAACACCTTAAACACACAACCAACCAACCAAGTGGGATGAGGTGCATGTGAGAAGTACCATGACTTGCTTGCATAATGTAATCCAGGTATTTTATTGAGTTTTTATCTGATACATTTTTATCTGGATTATTTGTAAACAGTCAGTTTATTATAATCTAGATTATGGTTTTATCTGGATTACTGTAAACCTGATACAAAATGTGTACATGTGCCAAATTGGTGGAAATTGGAAATTGGTGTACATTTAATTATACCTATGACATTTAAACTCAGAACCATGATTCCCTGTGTAATCTGGTGGCAACGATTTGTCATTACTTAGCAACTCTGTGTTTACTCTAATTTCAGTCAAGAGTTGTCAGCACAGTGAAAGACTAATAACTATTAATATCTAATTACTATTAAAATATTAATCTTGGTGAACACAGTACACAAGAATACTATGTGGTTTCCTGTGAAATTGTGGCATGTCAGGTATAACTGAAGCACACCAGCTGTATTTGATCTGACGTTGTGGAAGCATGCAGGTCTTGTAAGGCCCAGGCATTGTGAGTGAGCACCAGAAGGGTGGAGCTGACTGCACATCAGATTAACTGACAAACTGCATCTATTTGTTCTTGTAACTCAGACGATGATGGTTCGACACCCAGGGCACATGTTTTGCCACCTCAACCACCGACAATATTTGTGCTGCATTATTCAGTGAGGAAATGTACAATCTGTGACATGTCTGTTTATTTCCTGTGATTAGATCACACAACTCCAGGCACTTTATTAGCCCTCTTAATTGCTGACAACACATAATCAAAGAAATGTCATTTTGTAATAACCACTGCTATCCAAGCTGACAAAGTTTATTTTATTTTTTTTTATTATCTTTTATCTTGTAGGTCAGAAGTGTAATTGGCAAGGGCTAGGTACACTACTAGATAAACAGAGCAATTCAAATAAACCTGATAGCAAAACAATTATTGCATGTAAGACAAACATGATAGTCAATAATGACAGGGGCTTGTTTGCTATAATTAGTGTTGTTCACAAAACACCCTTAGAAAATCTTTTAATGAATATAGCTCTGTTTGTTTATGGCAGCCCATCCATGCAGTGTGTAGATGCTGTGCTCTGGTGAGATTGCTTCTTCAAAGAGCTAATGTATTGAGGCGAAAATAATTGACTTCTACTTGACAAACGACTCCAGAGGAGTTGAGAAACCATATCCAAGTGTGGCTCTCTCATGTTCTTTCAGATACAATTAAGCCATAATCAGCTTGCACTGGATTGGGGTCTCTATAATGAGCAAAGTTTGGTTTTTGAAAGTGTTTTCACACCCAAGAATACAAGACCGATTCCCGCTTTGTGCTGTGCATGATAAATTCATCACTCTCCAAGTACTTGGTCTGGCCTAGTTTTTGTCACCCATTACTGGGTAGCCTACCAATGCTTAGGGCCAGAATATTCTTAAATAATTCTTAATTAAAAGAAAGCCATCTTTAAAAGAGGACACAACGCTCTGGCTGTGTTATGTAGCTGCAAGCTGCTCTGTCTTTTCCCTCAGGCAGAGTTGTATCATGTATGCAAAATAAGCTGACCCTTTATGTTGAGCTTGTTTTGCATTCTGGTCTCTGAGCTCCACCAGCATCTAAAGCAGGGCGTAGGCAGATCGGCTGTTTGTTTTTCCTAAAAAGATTTCTCCTGAGTTTTAGCTAGGAGTGAAGCTGACCAAACTGATTCCTTTTATGCTTCTAAGAGGGAAAAGATGGATGATTTAATCTCACCAGATAGTGGAATAATTTTCAGTTTAGGCCTCTAAAACACGCTCTGTCTCAGTGAAGCACTCTCACCCTTATAAGAACTGACTTATCCTATCCTTCCATATGATTGTGGGACACCCATGACATGAGTGCGTGCTGTGTTTAACATGCTGTTCCCAGCTGGTCTGTTGTGTTGTATAGCCCCTGGGTTGGGGCTCCACTCCTGTGCATGTCAAGACGTATGAAGACAGACAATGAATGGACAAGTCAAACAGGTCTCCACTTCAGGCTAATCAGCCAGTGGAAAATCAAATCTGGCATGTGTAAGAGAGGTGCTGGTCAACCACGCATGTAAAGGATGAGAATCATCATTTAACCTGCCTCTCTCAGTGCTAACTCAATGAGGCTAACCTAAGTGTTCTTGTAAGATATCCACTCAAGGGAAATGCCAAGTTTTGAATATAGATTGGGGTGCTGGCCTGTGGTATTTGAACTCTATGATGTTGTGATGTGATAAGATGATGGAAATGTCTTGAGTGTTTGCTTTTATTGATGTGGAGGAGGAAAAAGAGATCTCTGATGGAAATTTCTCAGTTTTTGTGTAAACAGTTGCTTCCAGAATCTGTTTCATGGCACTTCAGGGTAAACATGTTCCCCGGAATTTAGAGTAAACATATTTGTTGGAGTCTTGAGATTTGTCTAGGGGTTTGTTTTGGTAATAACCTCACCCGTCAGTGTTGTCAGGTTAGTCTTGTAAACTCGTAAGCTTCTCTCCGGTAAATGGGAGGCAGTACACTGTGACAAGTAGCATTCAGGACCCACCAGGCTCCGAGGCACACTGCAGCAGAACTGTCTCCTGCTAATTGACTATTTTCTTACAGGCCATGCAAATATATTTTGCCAGTAGACTGAAGATCTATGACAGAATCCTTACTCAAGGCTGAAAATGTGCTGAAATATTTCACTCAGGCAGAAGTACTGTTACCTCAGTTAAATGAAGGGAGTAATAGGAAGTAAGAGCACTAGAAGAACAAGGCAACAATAAACACATTGTCCCCTATTTACAATATGATGCACTCCATTTCTGGGCCAGTCTGTTACAGTACAAACACTGTATGTCATATTGTTTTGAGCTATAATAGTAGTGCACCAGTGTTATTCTGAAAAGGTAGGAGAGCAGTGAGGTGCATCTTTTCATCAGTTTTTGTCAAAATCAGGTTAGTGGTGTCTCTGAGAGTGTGTGGTACATAGGCATAAGGGCAAACAAACCCTCCTTCCGATATTCAGTGTAATTTGAAAATGCTCTAACACCATGGTAAGATGCACCATCCCTCCAAGTTTTCTCAAAATCTGATGAGCATGAAATTTCACGTGATGAAACACTGGACAAACGGCAACACAGAGCTTTATCCATAATCTCCTCCCCACCCCGATGACATGACATCAACATTAAAATATCTCTCCAAAGAGATGTATTTAGTTACTTCCAAAAGCTCTCTTTTGTGCAAATGCCAATATTGTTCCCACTAAAAATGAACTGGTTGCAGTTTTTAGTTAGACAGGACATTATCAGCTCCAGGTTTGGGGATAATCCTTTTTAATCATACCAGGAAAAGTGGTATCAGCTATGTTCGTTCTACTGCAAATGGTAGATTGTAGTCACTACTCCTGTGTCTAAAAATAAAACTAACTCATGTCAAAGTCTTTAATCATGCTGAAGTAGAGGTAAAAGACTAGGGTTTAAGTATTAAAAATAGTAAGACTCAAGCACAGAAACTCAGTTAGTCTCCACATCTGTCCTTTATACATAAGTATCACTTTTTTTTCTTTTTTTTTTTTATTCTGCGCCTGTTCTGCATTGTGAGGCGGTGAAGAAAGCAATCACAATATTGTGGTTAAAAAAAATTACTCCTCCCCTCCCTTTCTCATTGCCATATCCCCTTAGCACTTTAGGTGATTGCTGCAGAGAGAGATCTGCTTAAGTTCACGGGACACACACACACACACACACTAACACAGACACGCACACAGAGTATCGGCTAAAAGGGTCAGGAGAGTGACAGTCCGACCCCAGCCCCCCCACCACAGCATGCCGTGATAATGAGACGATACTGTTATTTTAGCTAATGGAGCCTTGTCTCTCTCCCAGTTGTCAGTTTGCCGACTCTACCGTGCTGTGCTCCGCCAGACAACGGGTTAAAACCGAGCCTCGTCCTGATGACTTATTTAAAACACCTCATCAATATTTAAATAAAGCTTTCACCAGGAGAGGACTCCCTGTGGAGTGTGTGAGGACAGGAGGCAGAAGGAGATAACACACTCCTGCTGTATAAAGAACTGGCCTGGTGGGGATGACTGGGCACTATAACTTTATAAATGGGTTTATAAATGGGTAATTTATAGACAGGATTTATAGACTTTCTTTCACCCTGCCTCCATTCAGTCACTGTTGTCACACTGATCAGAGTTAAGTAGAATGAGACTAAACACAGCCATCTTACACTGAGTTTTTTTCCACTCAGATTCATTTAAATCATTTAAGTGCATTTATGTTTTTCGCTGTTACTTTAAGGGATACAGTTCATGTTCAAATTGCACTGCATCTACCTGTATCCTCCTGCACTGATTCTTAGCCTTCTGCAGCCACGTGGTAGAAGCCACAGAGACTTAAGGTCTGAATATATTAGAAGCTATAATTAATATGTCATTTGGTGCTCCTAATTTGATGCCTGCAGCAGATTTGAATTGACAGCAGCACCAGCACCATGCTGGCTAACAGGGCCATATCATAGTCAGTGTAGTGACCAAAAACAAAAGTCCCATGGCCTATTCTGTAGTCTGCTTCAGTGTATTTGATGACCATATTGTTGACCAGCCAGACTGGATTGTTTTCATATTTTATCCATATAAGTGCACAATTTTATGCTGCTAGGTAAAATACCTAGTTTGCATTTTGCAGGTGCTGTCTCACTTTTGTCATTTTTAGAAATACACTAGGTAAATGGTCATTTTGCCTCCTGAAACCTTATAACAAGCAGCTTTTTCATCCTTTATAATCACTACAAAAACAAAATAAATTCAGAGCAAACACATCAAACACATTGAGTCTTTGAAAACATTTGACAGTGTTTAAAACAAATACATCTGAGGCTTCCCAGGGTGTTTCTGCCATAAGGTGCTGTCCTCATGAGCACCCCCGTAGATCCCAGACACCAACAGGACAATGAGCATGAATCATCAGGACCAACTTAGCTTTAACAAGAAGCAGTAACCTCTCACATGCCATTCGGTCCGCTCTTCTGTCCCCTTCACCACTTAGAGATATTTTACTGACTGTAAAGATGGAGCAGAGCCTCATTATTTTACACACTGAGTCAATGTCCTATCATTCCCCCCATCTCTGCTAATGGCCTCTTATTGTCATGTTTACCACTGGCCAAGGAGGATTTGCTGCATGCTGGAGGCTAGATGCTGACTCAGATGTATCCCATTCACTCTTGTCTGTGCCTGTTTATTCTATTATCCCAGAAAAAATACTACTGACATTTAAAAGGAGACCAAGTTTAGTTTTTGCTGCATCATTCTGGGAGTACATTAGGCACGTACAATCCGTTCCTCCCTTTAACCTCCAGTGTCTGTGTGGAGGTCTGCTGTCAGTGACTGATGGAGCAGAGGGTCCCCTCAGGTTGTCCACCATATGTGAGGCTTGCCGCTGAACACCAGATGGATTACGATCTTCTATTCCCTATTCATCAGCTCACAGCCCCTATCAAATTCTCATAGGTCTTCTTCCCAGTTAGGAGAAGAGGGAGATGGATGAATGGTGCCGGTGTCATTTAACCCTAGATTGACAGTCGCAGTGATGGATAAAGAGGGCTGCGAGACTGAGGTGAATATTATGGACTCTGAGTTTTACTATGCAGAACTCAGACGCCAGACCAGGCCTGAACATGTGGTCTCAGCGGTCCGCCGTCTGTCCGTGTGTCTGTGAGCGTGCGTGTGTGTGTGTCAGCGTTCGGGAGGCGGGAGGGGGTGAGGTACGGTCGTCAAACTCCTCATATCTGTCAGATGAATTAATCAAACACGCCTCAGTCCCACTAGGACGCCCCAGCCCACATAAGCACTCAGCCATGACAGACACACACAGACACCAGCAGTACAAAGGCGTACATGCTTACACATGCAGATAGACATAGACTAATGTGTATGTATGTATGCTTTTTCCATCTCTACAACATCTTATACAGCGTAATTACATACTCCTCCATTTAATGTTTGTGCGGTGTAGAATAGATTAGGGCAGGCATGAATAGCTTCACTCCTACTCGCTACAGTGCATCTGGGGCTTTGCTTCAAAGGCCAGGATTAACACTGCATCCACGCATCTGGCATCGGCTTAGACATAAACACACCTGGCCTCTTTTAGCTTTGTTGACCGGAGTTTAAAATTCCTGTCTTGAGAAGCTTGTGACCCCAGCGAGTCCCCCTAAAGACGAGAGACAGAGAGAAATTGTCTCGGCAGATCTGGGAAGAGGCCCGGTGGGGCCGCAGAGATGGACGTCCTGCGGTGAGGAGAACATTCTTAGCTGGATTAGAGACGTGTTTGTTTACCAAGGTGGATGTGCCGCTCCGACACAAGGAAAGGGCAGAATATTAAGGAGGGAAGAGGAGGATGCACCAACAGTTTATACAACATTCATAAGATTTATAAAAAGGCTTAGAACGGGCCACATGTTGTATCACAGGCTTGAATACTCTGCCAGACGTGGGCAGAATCGTGCTGCAGCCCAGACCTTCCTCACTGCTACTTTGGGTTTTTATAACATTTGCACTAGCTGGAGCTTGGTGTATTTTGTGCATCAGATATTGTACATGCTGAATGAAAAGATGTAGTTCTATTGCACTAAAATTTGTAAGAATGATAACTGCTTTGGACAATTTTAAAAGACCATTGCTTCAACTCATTTGTGCGCAGGGTTGTGTTTTGTGCATAAAGTTTTCAGCAGCGAAAATGTGGAAAATAGCAGCAATAACACACACTTGTAAACTGAGTTGGATAAAACACTTCCAGTCAGTTCAAAAGGGAATAAATGTCATTGTCAAAAAAACTAAATTTGGTTAAAAAAAAAAAAAAGAAAAAACAAAAAAGAAACATACTTTGCCATTTAATTTCCTAGTTTCATTAAAAATGTTTTAAACATTAGTTAACGTGGATGGGGATTTTCTTGATCTACATTATTACAACTTGAATTTGAGCTCAGATTTTGTGTACCCTGCCCACCTGAACATTTTATCATCGTGTACACACACACACCCACAGTACATGGACAGATTAGGGATTTAAAAACTAATTTAAGACTGATCCAAGTAAAAATGACAAGTCAAACTTGCTTCCAACTTGGTTTCTCCCTGTAGCTCAAACCATAAATATTTCACATGTACATACATTGTGAATGAGGGAGGACAGAAAAAAAACTATTCTCCCACTGCCTCCACAACCCAGCACACCTACTCTACTCTCATACACACACACACACCCACACACACACACTCTCTCTCTCTCCTCCCCTGCCGTGTGAGCTCTAGGAGAGACGGTACAGGAAGCCTGGGGTGGCCTCTTATCCCCAGCCCAACACCTCCCTTCCACATTTACGTAGACCTTTGTTAGGAAAATGCTGGTGTGTTTGTATGTGTGTGCGTGCGTGGATCCGTTTTGAAGTTCCCAGGCTGCATCCGTTGAAAAAGTTCACTTGAAAAGAAAAGACAGAGCTGCACTGTCAGCCTCTGCCAAGAAGACAAATAGGGTCCTTCCTCCTGCTCCTCTTTCCTTCCTTCTTGCTTTCACCCTCTCTTTCTCTCTCTCTCTCTATCTATCTATCTATCTATCAATCAATCATACTCTATATTTCTCTTTTTCTCTCTTACTTCTGTCTTTACTGTACCAGTGAGCAGGACCCTGTGTATTAAGAGGAGCACTCATCTGTTCAGCTGGCATTAGTGAGAGTGAACTGGCTCTGAGAGAAGTGGGAGGAGGCATGTTAGTGTGTGTGTGTCTGTGTGTGTGTATGTATGCGTGTGTGTGTGTGTGTGTGTGTGTGTGTGTGGCCCGGCAAGCCACTCCTCCTCTGAGCCGATTCCAGTTATCACAGCGATAATGAAGCCCACACGACGCCGCCT
>OMKZ01028459.1:0-16366 GCA_900302535.1 Neoniphon sammara
AAGTAGAGTTGCTGGTTATGAGTGGGTTATGAGTGAAAATGATTGACTACAATTAAAATAAAAAATTCAAAAAATGTGAAAAAATGTAAAAAAACTGTTAAAAAATGATAAAAAATTAAAATGTGGGTGAATTAATAGTAGTCATTGGGGTTTCTCACCACTGTGTGTATGTATGTGTGTTTGTAGCTCCTGTGAAGATGGTGTGTGGCGGTGTGAGGGCCTGGCTTGCCCTCGCCCCTCCCCTACCTGTCAGGAGTCAGAGTTTCGCTGTGCGGGGGGACGCTGCGTCCCGTCCCAGTGGGTGTGTGACAACGAGGATGACTGCGGCGATGGCTCAGATGAGATCTGCCCATCCACCTGCTCTCCAGATCAATTCCGCTGTACCAGCAGACAAAGGTGAATTCACGCTTAGTTTGGTACAAATTCTGTCTTTGGAGATGGCTTACAGAATACAAGAAGAGGATTGCAGAGTTGTGTAAAAATTCACAGCATAAGGAGTAAAGATTCATAATTAAATTAAAATGAATGAAGTGTTTTACTTGGTTTTATTAATTAGATACTGTTAAAATAAACAGATGTGTAGAAAATTGAGAATATAATTTTCTACAAATCTAAGATAAGATGTGCAAAGGAGTGTTTGCACTTACTGTAACAATAATGAGCACTGAAATATGAGCAGAAAGTGTCACAATGTATTACAATCCTTTGTCAATGACTAGATTTACTATCAGAAGCATTTTTGAAAGTTTTTTGAAATAGATATTTACATTTGAAAGAGTTACCGCTCACCGCTAGAATACAGTTCCTAAACTGATTGAAGTGAATTGATTGCAATCCTGCAGTGGGCCCTGTTTGGACCTGGCCCTGCGCTGTGATGGCCACCCCGACTGCGCTGACCAATCAGATGAGGAGTTCTGTGGGCCTGCCACCCCAATGCCTCTGTGCCCGCCGGGGGAGTTTCAGTGTGCCAACGGGAAGTGCCTGCCAGCCAGCCGTGTGTGTGACGGACGGCTGGACTGTGGCTTTGCTGATGGATCCGATGAGCAAGGTAGTCCATCAACTGAGCGATGTACTCTTTCAGCGAACTCTACTAAGATACTCTTCAACAAAAAAGAAAAGTCTCAGAAACAAAGTATTCTATTGACAAATTTGAACAATACCAGAAAATTCTGTTGAGTCAAGCATATGATCAAGAAACTTTGTTGAGAAATATACTATCAGCGACCTCTTTGAATAAAAGTACTCTGCCAACAAATTCTGTTAACCAATGTACAAACTCTGTTGGCCTTTCTCGTTTGACATTAAACATTAGTTAGTTGATATTTAATGTGTTGTTGTTCTTTTTCGCATTGTCTTTTCTTTATAAATGAGAGCCATCAGGTTAGGATGTGTGTGGTTTACATGTGGGTATATGTGAATGCTTACTTACTGGACTGTATTTCTGTTGCTCCAGACTGTGGCGTGGTGTGTGACGAAGGGGAGTTCCTGTGTGCTGGAGGACGCTGCATTCTCTACCTCCACCGATGTGACGGACATGATGACTGCGGGGACCTCAGCGATGAGAGGGGGTGTGTTTGGGTTTTGTCACAGTTAAATTTTAAAATTTTCACACCTTCTATGATTGAGAGCTTACTTGACTCAATCTCCTGATGTGATATTTAACTGCGAGCAGATTAAAACAAATACTTAGAATTATTTGTAAATACTATTCAACCCAGGTCTGTTCATGGGGCATAGATTGTCCTGTTTCCTCCCTGTACCCACCCAGTGAATGATGGGTATCCACCACATGAAGGAATGATTTTCTAATCCTCTTTTTAATGGTTTCTAGATGTGTGTGTCCTCCAGGGGAGTTTCAGTGCCCTGGGGACCAGTGTGTCCCTGCAGACAGAGTGTGTGATGGACGACAGGACTGTCCCTCTGGAACAGATGAGGCTGTCTGTCCAAGTAAAGGTACAATTAATAATATACCACCGACTGATTCATAATTCAAATCCTACTAATACAAGAGAAAATGGTATCATCTATCAACAAAGTACAGTTTTTCACTAACCCACCCCATACTTTGTGATTTAGGATTAGCTAAGGAAATTTAGGATTTGGAAAAAAATATAATGGATGCTTTCTTTTTTATCGGTACATTTGTAGTAATGATATTTTATAATGTTTGCTAAGCTATTTGGCTGTCTGAACATTGGTTTTTATCTAAATGTGCTAACTTAGTAATGTGGTATATACTAAATATGATACATACATTTTTCGGGCCATGTTTGGAAGAGCTGCCTTAAGAGGAGTTTCTGTACCTGCTGCAAATGCAACTAAAACTTTTAGTTTTATTCTGAGTGAGACTGACTAGTTGTCAATATTACGATCCATTCAAACTGTTCAGCAATAGTACTATCTTTTAAAATAACTTTATTCATGAAAAGTTATTTAGTATACGGAGGAGAGGAGATATAGTAAAGAGGGACTTTTCGGCGAACTCAATGTTAGGAATTTGATTCTAGTATATTGTACTCTCTGTATATTAGTCAGTCGCTAATGTCGTTAAATGTTCTCCTCTGTGTGTGTGGCAGTGACCTGTGCTCCTGGCCAGTTTCTCTGTAGCGATGGTACATGTGTGCCCACGACTAAGCTGTGTGACGGAACAGCCGACTGTCCTGGTGGAGAGGATGAAAACAGGACTGCTTGCCTCACTGTTGCCACCCCCCACCCCCCGACTGTGCCCACTTCAGGTAATGCCAGTCATGTTTTATAGATTATATTGAGTACTGTTCTTGAACCCTGTACAAGGTTTCTAAACACCACTTGGACTAAACTCCACCTCTTCCATGCCATTACATTCCTCATTTTGATTAGAGAGGAATTTGCAGCAGTGACTCTACAGTTAAGTTACAGTTAAGATTTCTCTTCTATCCCATCTCTCCAGCCTGCAGGCCTTATGAGTTTGGCTGTGCCACTGGAGGGCAGTGTGTGCCCCAGGCCTGGCGCTGTGATGGGGAGACCGACTGTATGGATGGTAGTGATGAGCAGCAGTGTCCCACAGCCCCCTGCGGCCCCGGCCAGGTGCCCTGCCTCAGTGGGGATCAGTGTGTGGACTACCAGCAGCTCTGTGACGGCATCCCACACTGCAGGGACGCCTCAGACGAGAGTATAGACAACTGTGGTAAGTCGCTTTTACTTAGACACCAACATATTGTGCAGTTTTCTGCAGTAGTGTTCATATCTTTGGTATTCAATACTAATGTACTTTAGGTGAAGGTGCAAGATGGCTAGTGTATTGATTATGGGTCTAGTCGTCCTCTGAAAAGCTTTATCTGAAGACTTGCAAATGGACACTAACAGTATTTTTTCCCTCTGTTAGGGTCGACTCGGATACCTCCCTGCCCAGGCAGCTTTCCATGTGACAACCGCACCTGTGTGAACATGTCACAAGTGTGTAACGGCATCCCAGACTGTCCACGGGGCGACGATGAGCTGGTGTGTGGTGAGTTCTCACTAGAGAAGCAGAGGATGAGGGGAGGGGACAAAAGGGAAGGATGTAGGATTAAGAAAGGAAGCACAGAAGAAAAGAAGCTAGGGAAGGACCAGGTGAAGAAACCAAGGGGTTAATCAAGGAGGAAAGAAGGAGGGAAGGAGGGGGGTGGAATGAAAGAAGGAAAGAAGTTAGGAAGGGGGACAGAAGGAAGGACATATGAAGGAAACACCCCAATCCATGTTCACCAATTTGATGGTGATGGATCCTTTGTAATTACTGATGTATTTGATAAAACTGTTATTATGATGTTCTGTCTTTGTGTTGCTTCATGTCCAGATAAGACAGTCACACCGGCGCCCCCTGGCAGCAGGAACACCTCTGTCATCTGTCCTGAATTCACCTGCATGGATGGATCCTGTATCCCCTTCAACATGGTAGGCACATGTGGTTAACAAGAGAGATGAAATCACAATTAGCAAACTAAACTTCATAATTGTCGTGGGCACAAGGTGATGGAGGCTTAAGGAAGGAGAGATTTCCCCTCCTTGACATAAAATGATGTCATGCAGTCTTGTTTATCTAAGGGAAGTTTCAGAATGCGTCATCTCCCACCAACTTTAACTGTTTTAGGATAGTAACTGGGATCCTGTACAAGCCTAGAAAACAATGAAAACATAATTAGATAAGTTTGGAATTTGGTCAAAAAGTCTGAAAGAGTTTTAGAAAATATTGTTGTCCTGTCCTAATAAACATGACTGTGTTTACAACCCCTTTTCATATATTGTGATTATGGTGATACTTCTTTTTGAACAAGAATCATCATCCATATGGCCTAGTTTAGAATTTTATTGTCCTGCCATCAACATACCTCATGCAACATATTGAACACAAAACAAAATCTGGGAAAAGGTCTAGAATTTTGAAATTACAAAAATGTGCAGGAAGCCTAAATAAAAATTTCCATCCTATTCCTATCTTTCTCTGTTTCATTTTCATTTTCATCTGTATCTTTGACTTACCCCCGTCCCATTACCTCCACAGGTATGTAATGGCGTGGCAGACTGCCTCGACTCCTCTGTGGCACCACTAGGGGGCCCCACAGATGAAGAGGGCTGTAGGAGCTGGGGCCCCTGGGGTCCCTGGAGCCCCTGCAGCACCTCCTGTGGGACGGGCTCCATGAGCCGGCAGAGACACTGCCCTCCAGGGGACCCACTGCGCCGCTGTCAGGGCCAGGATGTCCAGAGGCAGCAGTGCTTCAACACCACCTGTCCTGGTAAGGCACCAGCAGTGTCACGTTTGACCTACTTAATCAGAAGAATATTGATCAGCTTGCTGAGGATAATGTGTGTTCATATCATATCTGTTGTGAATAGACTGCCCATTCCCCGGTTTTCTAACAGGAGCAGAGACAGGAAAAAAGATACAGATAGTCGTTAAGCAGGTTTTATTATGCGTTGCCTGTCAGTTTCTTTAAAAATCAAGGCTGCACTTACACTTGGGGATCACTTTTATTATCATGCACCGGATAGCATTGTCTTTTTATGTTTTTCTATTGTTCACACTATCAAGTTTGACCTGACAGAGAGCCCGAGGGCTCCATATTTTGTAAATAAATGGTGTATTGGGCATTTCAGTGAGCGTCCTCTATTTAAATTTTAAAAGCAGTGTTTTAAAAGCAGTAAACCTTAGGCGCTTCCCAGTGGAAATGCTTTATTTTGATGGCTCAGTCTCTCCTCTCCAGTGACGTGGCTGTCATTCCAAACACTCTCTTGCTTATTCACAGCAGTCTCACATTCTTAAAATTCAATGTTTTTTGTTACTGAAATATGGTGACTTTCTACTTCCCCTCCAGTGGATGGCCAGTGGATGCCGTGGGTCAGCTGGTCCAACTGTTCCAGTGGCTGTGGCGGGGTGGAGGTCAGACACAGAGGCTGCATCCCTCCTCGCTACGGAGGCAGAGACTGTTCTCAGCTGCCTGGACAATCCAACCTGGCCATGGAAATCAGTAAGAACTGCCTATAAAAATTGATAAATTGAAGGAAAACACACTGGAATGAAGTCAAATGAATAACAACTTTCTACTACTATCTGAGGAACTAGGAATATGAAGCATTTGAACAGGAGGTGAAAGTAATTGATTTTCTTGCCTGTGCCCTCCAGAGCCTTGTCCTCAGGATGGATGTGCCAACACCAGCTGTCCCAGCGGCCTGGTGAGACACAGTTGTGCTCCCTGCCCCGTGTCCTGTGCCCATGTCAGCAGCGGGACTACCTGTGATCCCACAGCACCCTGCTTCTCAGGTCAGTCAGGCCAAGAAAGCAAAGTGAGCTCCTGCTTGGAAAAACAACGTGGAGTAAAATATGTGTATATGTTCCCGTAAAGTGTAGTACAGTTCAATGGCAAAGAAGTAGTTAGATATGTTTCATAGATGCGCTTCTGTCAAGGTATAATGCATTTTCAATAACTGTACTGCTTTTTTATGAGCTTCCATCTTTCTCTCTCTCTGTTATTCAGACACATTATTCCAATTTTGCTCTTTAAGCTGTTTTTTTCCCTCTCAACAGTGTTATTGTGAAATGAACATGAAATATATGTGCAAGCAGCTGCCTAAAATTGTACTCTATCTGCAAGTTTTCTCCCATGTGACTCCCTCACTGCTTTTGTAGAAAAAAAAACACACATGGGCTGAGTTGACCACCCACTCTCTTTAAAAAACATCCAGAGGATTGGGTTGAGGGGAATGACTGACTTAGTTTGAATGATGTTTGAAACTTTTTCTCCTGTGTGCTTGGAATACCTTTTGTTCTTAAATAAATTGTTGCTTCTTGCCATTTGAAATTTCACGCAGTCAATATTGAGATTTCTCTCATAACTCTCATGTCTCTAACTCCAGGTTGCTGGTGTCCGGAGGGCCAGGTGATGAGCCACACACAGCAGTGTGTGCTACCAGAGGAGTGTGTGTGTGAGGTGGCTGGTGTGCGCTACTGGCCGGGCCAGCAGGTGAAGGTGGACTGTGAGATCTGTGTGTGTGAGAGAGGAAGGCCTCAGAAATGCCAGCCCAACCCAGAATGCTCAGGTCAGTCTGTTAATATACACACAGTTCATTTTTAGCTCAACTTAGAAGTCACATGTGCTAACTCCTCCATAAGCTCTTTGAAATGTGACAGTTACCTGTGTCTTACTGTAGTGCACTGTGGCTGGTCCTCATGGTCTGAGTGGGGGGAGTGTTTGGGACCCTGCGGTGTCCAGAGTGTCCAGTGGTCGTTCCGCAGCCCGAACAGCCCCACCAAGCACGGAGACGGCAGAACGTGCCGAGGAATCTACCGGAAAGCACGCCGGTAAATAACCCTCTCATCATGAGACCACTAGCCCGTTTTACTTTTACTATATCTTACTGTATTCTGCCATCTACGTTTCAAGAACATGGCTATGGATGTTTGTACTTGACTCCATGCATTTGTATGTGCATGCATGTATTCCCACCTATGCATGTGTGCCTTCATGCATGTTTCTATGTGTGTGCAGCTGCCAGACAGACCCCTGTGAGGAGTGTGAGTACCAGGGCCAGTCCCATGCAGTGGGAGACAGATGGAGGACAGGCCAGTGCCAGTTATGCCACTGCCTACCCAACCTCACAGTGCAGTGTTCCCCCTACTGCCCATACGCTGTCACAGGATGTCCACAGGTGAGTAAGGGTGTGAGCGTCTGTCACAGTCCAATTCATATTGCCCTCTACAGCTCTACTTCCTTTGCTTTTCTTGCACATAGTCATGCACCTTAGCAACTCACATGTGTGACAGAGTCTCATGTGAATGCTTCTTTGTTCCTGCAGGGCCAGAGTCTGGTGCCTGGAGAGGGAGACAGGTGTTGTTACTGCCAAGGTAAAGTCAGAGCTGCGGTTTTACTATCTGCAAAGTTATTTGTGTTTACTCTTTATACACATGACTAATTGCACTTCATGCTCAATGGGATGACATTGCTTCCACTGAATTTTAAGAGTTACCGTGTTTATTTTATAGCCATGCACTGGGCCACACCTTGTTTGATCCACAGGGAGTCAGTGACAGGGTTTAGGGTGGGAGCTACAGACTTATGTTGTATGTATGTATGTACCAAGTGTGTCATTTTCTTTTGTTGCTTGTCTAAACTGGCTGCTAAAGTGGGGTGATGGGGCAGGTGTGCATTAACAGCCAGGTATTCTGATGATATATGCTTCAACTATACTGGCACTGCTTGCTGGTTGATGTGAGTCACTCTGGGTAAAAGTGTCAGTTAAATGACCACATTATAAATTTAAATATGGAGTCATATGCTCTGCATCTGAAGTATCTGCAGCAGAGTTTTCTTATGCTAACCCTTCTGAACACCTTTGTAGGAGGCAATGCCACCATTCCTGCTACTGTGACCCCCAAGCCAACAGAGGGCACTGTACCTCTGGTGCCAACCTACCCACTTCCTCCCGGTGGTGAGGATCTTTCTTTTTATGATCAGTTCTCTGTGTAATTGTTCTGATAGAGCTAAAACATTTTTACATTCATGACAGACATATTCAGAGTCACTTCACTTAATTCAGAGTCACAGAGCTAAAGTATTAATCTAATTTCACCTCATCTAACGACATCTAACTCATCTAACTCGTCTCATCCTCTCATCTCCTCTCCAGATGAGTGCTGGTCTCCTCTGGGTGTCCAGGCTCTCCCAGCCTCTAGTTTTAGTGCTTCATCCCAGCAGCCTGGTCACCCACCTGGAGCTGCTCGCCTCCACCATTGGGACTCCCACAGGGACCTCCAGGTACTGAATCCAGATAACTTTCTTCCCAAGCTCATGTGTTTAGGCAGTTATGTGGCTTAGTGGTTGAAGTGTCATTCAGCCAGATCCCCTTGTCAGACATCCGCCCTGCTGAATTGTCCATTAGGAAGACACTGAATCACTACCAGCCCCAGGAGTTGTTGTTTTGTTGTTTACTTTGACCTCTGACCATGGCGGGGGAGAGGAGAAATGAGAATGACCCAGCTGTCAGCTTTAGGTGTAATCTTAAAAACTTGTGTCTGCAGGGCTGGAGTCCAGAGCCAGAGGAGTATAAGGACCTGCCACAGCGGAGCGCTGAAGGACACAGTGGTACCAAGCAGAGCCCCTACATACAGATAGACCTGCTAAAGTCATTCAACATCACTGGTAAACATCCATGCATGCCCATGCACTTATAGAATAAGTACAGTTCATTCATGTCTTACTGGGCGTCAGCAACATAAGTAAAGTTGATTAAAGTGGCTATATTTGTGAAAAGTATCTAGTGGAAAATGGTCAGAACCATAAAACAATCTGTTGCACATGTAGTTAATCAAAGTGGGGTAGCTTTCCAGTTTCAGTCTGCATTTAAATGCATCTGTATCTCTGTCTTATCATCCCTACCTCCCTGCTTGCCTTTCTGTCTTTTTCATTCACTCTCACCCTTCTTGTACCTGTGTCTTTCTGTCTCCCCTCTGTATTTCTATATGTCCTTCTCCTTCTTTTTCTTTCTTTCTTTTTCCTTCCTTCTGTCCATCTCTTCTAGGTGTGCTGACCCAGGGTGGCGGTGTGTTTGACACTTTTGTGTCCAGCTTTTATCTCCAGTTCAGTCAGGACAGCAGACAGTGGTACACTTACCAGGAGCTCATCACTGATGCCCAGCCCAGAGCCAAGGTAGGACATAAGACCAAGTCCAACTACTGCAGCAGCCAGATATACCTTTGAGAGTGCAAATTGCTATTTGTCAGTCATTCAAATATGCTAGTCTATTTGCATTGCTTTTTAAAATGTTGAATCTAGGTGATTTACCTGTCCCCCACCAGGTTTTTCGTGGTAACCATGACGATCGGGGTGTGGCTGAGGGCAGACTAGACAGGATGGTGTCGGCTCGGTTTGTCCGCCTGCTGCCACATGACTTCCAGAACGGCATCTACCTCCGCCTTGAGATCATGGGCTGTGCAGACAGTGAGCAGATAGTTAAACTTGTTGTATTATTCATCTTAAGTTTATTTGTCCCTGAATATAAAATACACATCTGCCTGGTCTTGTCTCTTTTCTTGTCTAATTCATCTCTCCATTTTATCCTCTTTCCCCTCTTGCCTCCTGTTCTCTCCTCCAGCTTATCACTGGTCGAGCACCCCCTCTCCTCCCTCTCCAGTCTCCCCACCAGGTGGCTGCAGAGAAATGGAGTTTCAGTGTGAAAACGGTCGCTGTGTGCCATCAGGTCCACTGGGAGTCATCTGTGACGGGGTCAACGACTGCGGGGACGGATCTGACGAAATCTACTGCGGTGAGCTGCCTGACCAAACATACCTTTCTTGTGTTTTATTTTTTAAAGAGATTATATCCACCTGGTTGCACAAATAAATTATAATCTCAATATGCAGTATATTCTATCCTAAGAGGCTGATGAATAAAATAAAGCAATTTCTATTCTGCTGAATTGACTTGAGCTAATAATTTACATCACTATTGCATGAATCATTAAAAAAAATTAAACTGAAATCACATAAAATCCTCTTCCTCCGACACATCAATTGAGCCGCACCACAACAGTTTCAAAAATCCTCTTATTTTCTTACAATTGTGCATTCCAGTGACTTGGCTGCTCGCAGTTATGTTTTATCTGAATGAGGGTGTCAGCTCTGTGTTTCTAACCTAAGCTGAGTATAAAAACTAACTAGCATGACCATCCCTTACATCCAGGCACACAGCCTTCTCCGACAGCCACCAGCCCACGCAGCTGCCCGGCTGGTCAGTTCTCCTGCCCTCCACCAGGGGGCTGCATCGAGGCAGTATTTCGTTGTGACGGGATCCCCCACTGTCCCAAAGGAGAGGACGAAACTGGTTGCCACCCACATGACAACGCCACCACCCAGTCAGACAGGTGGAGGGGGCATTATTATTATGATTATTATTATTAGTAGTAGTGTTAGTGGCAATATTGCCAACTTTAATACAAACCTATGTCCACCCATACATTTAAATTCTTGTTAATCTCTTTCTCTTAGCCCCCTGAGCAGGTATCCAGTTCATCTTTTTTCTTTCTTTGTCTAAAGTATAATTCTTTTGAGTGCACTGTAGAGTTGTCAGTAGGATTTCACCTAACACAGTTTGATCTTACACTTCCTCTGTATTGTTTTATGCCAAATTACAGACCATACACACCCACAGCTGCCCCTCTCAGGACTCCATCCATGGCTGCTGTCACTCACCCTGCAGTGAAACCAACGGTGAGGGAGCATGCCAGTGAATCATCAACTCACCTGATTTCTGAATTCGTGCATCAGTAGTGTAAATACATGTTATCATGTTATATAATGGATGTCTTTTTTTTGGTCATTTTTTAATTTTTTCCTTTAATTATTTTCAGGATGGTGGTCCAGGATATCTTGGTAAGTGCCACTTTGTAGGAAGAAAAAAAAAAAAGAAAAACAGAGACTGCTCTTGCAGTGCACACAGTTGGTTTGCTCTGTGTGAACCACAACAGTGGTAAATTAAAGAATTGTGAACATTGCAAGAGGAATGTGTGGCAACTTCCTCATTTTTGGATGGTTTTTCTGTTATTATGCACCTGCATGAAGAAGCTTGTATATGTGGGTTATCCTATTTTGCTTCTCAGAGTTCATTTCCTAATAAATATAAAAACATATTATATTAATTTGATTTTGGGGAGAGTTCATTTGATTTGATTTGAGATTTCTTCATTTTCTTCAGTGGTTTTCAGAATCTCAGTTGTTGGCCAAAATGGCTGGTTGAATGGCATTATACTCATATTAATGAGAATAGTTGTATTCTGCAGGTATTTGCTCCTCTGCCCTGGGATTGGAGGATGGGAGGATCCGTTATGGTCAGCTGACCTCGTCTACCCACCGAGAGAACAATCCTGCTGATGCAGGACGACTCAACATAGTACCCAATGTGTGAGTGATGAGGACTTTGTATGGTAATAATATCTGGGTCACATAGTCTCACATATTTGTTACAGGTTCTGAGTTACCTTACTCAAGTGTCAGATAAAAGGAATGACTGAATATGAAAGTTAATTTTATATATTTTTCTATAACTGACAACTAATCTGAATTATTAATCTGAAGCAGTACTCCAAAACTATTTGATTAAGGTCTGATAGTGGCCTTGATAAGCTCTGTTTCTTGTTAAAAACATAACATATACAGCTTTCCTAGAAGTGCTTTGTGGGTAATTAATATTTAAAGAGTGGGGACAAAATCAGAAGAAATTAAGTACTGGGTACTTGTGCTTGAGTAGTTTGTTTTCATCCTTTTTCCACCCGCTGGTATGAATTTTAGCACTAACAAGAACTTAAGAAAAACTTGTTTTTTTTGCCTTGCCAGTTTGATTATGGAGCCTGGTTGGAGTCCATTGCCAACCGACCTGCAGCCATATTTCCAGGTGGATTTCCTGGAGCCCACCTGGATATCAGGGGTGGTGACCCAAGGCAGCGAGCGGATGTGGGGTTACCTCACCAAATACCGCCTGGCCTTCGCCCTGCAAAGCAACCACTTCACAGATTACACTGAGAATGGGAAGCCCGGTGGCCCTGCTAAGGTGTTTGTAATGATTTGAAGATTTACGGCCATGTTTTTCTTTGTTACAGCAATAGCCTTCAGCACGCCATGGTGAGGTGATCACTGATCACTGACTGCCTTGTCCATACAGGGTAGAAGTAAAGAAAATTTCAATGCATTCTTGTAACAAAAGTCAGAGACCTTTAATTGTCTAATTCATCATATGGGTTAATGCAGAAGTGACTTCTTGGTTGTGTTGTAGGTGTTTGAAGTGCGGATGGTGGGCAGGACCCCAGTGACTCGCTGGCTGGGTCGGCTGGTCAGAGCTCGCTACCTGCGCATCATCCCTGTGGAGTTCAGACACACCTTCTACCTCCGCGTGGAGATCCTCGGCTGCAGAGGGGGTAGAGAATTGAACAAAACTAAACACTAAGGATCTAAATTTCCCTGATTTCTTAAAGTCTCACTGCCTGTGCTTAGTACATTGTCCTTTATTAACTAATGTAGAAGACCTTAATTGTTGACTACTTAAACTTTTCCCCAACTTAAAAACTAATAGGTGAGCTGTAAATCTGGCTTCACATTACTGTTTACAGGCAACAACTTTTCCCTGCTTTTGTAGATGAGCTGGTGACACCTGGCAGTGTGACCACATCTTCCTCTGGTGGTGGAAAGGTGACGGTGCAGCGCTGTAAGCCAGGACAGTTTGCCTGTCACCATGGTGAGGAGTGTGTCCCTGTCTCTGTGCTTTGTGATGGCCGACCAGACTGCAAGGACCATTCTGACGAGATCAACTGTGGTGAGAGCTGATAGCTTTTTGGTCAAAGACATTTTTCAAAGACATTCCTTTGTGTCACACTAAGCCACTCGCGTCACTTATTAGCCTCCGTAACAAATAGCCCACCGCCTACAGACAGGGGCATCAATTCACTTCATCTTAAATTATGACAAAGTGCCTACATCTAATATCATTTGCCACCAAACCTTTGAAACTCTTATCCACTGAATTTATGGAGGGGAAGGGGAGCAATGACTGATGACGGACAAGTTATTGGTCAAGTGGTTGGTGAACATTATAACACTGGATCTGACGTTATTTTTTCCCCAAATAATTATTATTATTTATTTTATTTTTTATTTTATTTTTTTTACAATTTTTGCATGATTTCCATCATGATGAAGAAGTACATGATCACATTTGGACTCTGTAAGTCTCTGTTATGTCAAGCTATAATCTAAAGTAAACAATACAGTGATGGGGGCCCATGACCACAAACCATATATGTTAATCCATAATCATTTCTGAAAATAAAAAGGGCAAACATACAGATCAAATTATAGGATTTAAGGTACAGGGTTTGAACAAAGTCTTGGAAGTTTGGAAAATGGTTAATTTTAACTGTTACATTTTCAAGGTTAGGAGTATGCTTGAATTCAAAAATGCTTTTTGAAAAAAATTTTTTTTTCAACATAATCTGGTGTTTCATGTACACAATCACTCATGTAAAAAAAACTTAATATTTCAAACAATCTTGTACTCTGGAAATTAGAAAGCATTAAATAATCCTGATCAATACTACAATCTAAGTTGATATAAACAGCTGGTAAAAAACAAAGTGATGGCATACATTGATTGTTGTGGGTATAAAGGAGTTTTGTAAACTTTATTTTTTGCAGTTGTATTGAAAGTAACAATTTAGATTAGTTGATAGAGAGTCCCGAGAGTCTGGAAATTTTAGTTTAAGTGCCTTGAAAGTGCTTGAAAAGGGCTTGAATTTTACTCTCGGGAGGCTGTACGAACTCTGAAGGTATATTTGTTAGCACTGCTGTCACAGCACCACCCTGCCCTCTACCTCTTGATTATTTTCGGTCTGTCTCTCTTCCATCTGTTTATGTTTACCCTGCAAACCCTGCAGGTACCGCTCCAACCAGTGGCTCCCCTGGGCTACGCAACCAGACCAGCCCCACAGGGAGACCGGGTTTCCATGGTGACGCTACAACAGGTGCCCCAGGCCTTCTTACCACCAGGTCCCATGGTGGCCGTCCAGGTGTGGCTACCACAACAGCTAGCCCTGGGATTACAGGCCAGCCAGGACTTCACAAAACCACCATCACAAGTGCTGGTAAGCTTAGTCAGCACTTACACAAATATTCTTTTCAGTCTTTGTGACTTTCACAATGCAGTAGCATCGTGAAAGTCATTAAGAAGTGTTGGCTTGGTGCTGTTTCTTCTCCTTTTTTTATTTTATTTTTTTTTTTTTTTTACTGGTCTTTTTCCCCTGTCAGCAAGCAGCTTTTTTGTTCCAGTACACACAGAAGCATTATGTGTTCTTTTTTCTTTTGCAATCAGCCAAAAATAATTGGTTCTTCTGGAGTTTCAGTTAATTCCATTATCAAAAAATGCAAAACTTTTGGATAATTCATCAAACACCCTGGATTTTGAGTAGCTTCCTCCTGGTAAACAGCTCTGTGTGACAGCTCTATTTCAGTGCTTTAACTTTGGACTTTTGTAATTTAGCTATGGACAGAAGTATTTTTAGCAGAAAAAAAAATGTGTACCAATATATTCCACGTTGTTTTACTGCTCAGCAATGTGTACAGTCCTGTTTTCAAGATATGCTCATGTGAAACCCTGCTTGTGCAATGTAAATAGTCGCCTTAAAGTCAACAATGTAAGAGCTTTATTTTCTCACCGGTGCAAAATCATTATCAGACCTTCACAGTCACATATAGATTTGAGCTGCTTGACCTGTTTTTTAATGCTCCTGGGAAATAGCTTCAGGAACTGCCTGTTTCTGGCTGTTTACTGTGCACTATTGATCACTGAAATATATTCTCAATGATCAGACCAGTGGACCAGCAGGCTCCCTCACCCCGGGCTGGGCACCACAGGTCAGCCTGGACTGCACCTCAGCACGACCCTCCACCCTGGAGGACCTGGTCTGCACACCACAACAGGTGAGAGAAACAAGACCGTGGCCTTGCTAGTTCTAGTTCTTCCTGAAATTATCCTCTCAATGACAATTTTATTTTGGTATTTTTGAGATAGTAAAAAATGTTAAATCCATTGTCTTTTTTTATGTCTTCTTCTTCTTCTTGTTCTTCTTCTTCTTCTTCTTCTTCTTTTATAAACACATTTGGCCATTGTCATTTCATTTGTGTACTATGCGCGTCGGAGCCAAACAAAGCAAGGATCTACTATATTTGTTTATGTATTTATTTTGGATATTACTGTTGATACAGACCACATAATTTTAGGCACTCCATAGGCACAACATAGAGATAGAATATCAGAGTGGAGTCTAACCAAATATGAGTGTAATATGATCTGACAGCTCTAACAACCTCATTTGTGTTAAAAAGGCAGGAGATTAAGTCAGTGTGCTTTGATATCTGAAATGCAATATGTTTTTGGTATCGTTTTAGGGTTTGGAAAATTCTCTACCTTGTTTGCAACAGAGACATTGGTACAATCCTAACTTTAACCCATGTTGGAGTCAGTGTCCTGACAAGACCTTAAAGTTGCTCACAGCTTCAGTAAGATTTACAGTTTAAGCTTTTTTGTTGCAGGCTGCATGGAGAGTGATGCAGCCTCTGCATACAGACTCTTCAGTTTCCAAGAAATATCTGAGTAAAAGTGTACAGGATTTTCAATCAGCAGCCCATCCATATGCAGTAGGGCACAGGTCCCCTCTGATATCTCCAAGGACGGCAGTATCTTGTCGTAGACTGTCTTGGGACATTTTGTCCTTAGCCATTTTAGACAGGCAGCTCAGATTTAGCCAAGGACAGTGGAAAACTACTAACTATGGAAGAGTGATGCCAACTATTATGAGCAGTACTAAAACTCTGAATCCTCCAGAATAGGTCTAAAAATTTCAGGCTACCACACTTAATCCTCTGTTTTCTATTCATTCACAGCCCCATGGATCAGCACTACCCCCCATGATGGCGGCCTACCCAGAGTGCTTTGCGTAGAGGGCCAGTTTGCATGCCGGTTATTCGGCTGTGTGGACTCGGCGCAGGTGTGTGACGGCAGACAGGACTGTTTGGACGGGTCAGACGAAGAACGCTGTGGTACGAATCAATGACAGAGATAGATTATCGGGGAAATCTGATCACCTCAGTTGCACTAGTAAAAGAAATGTGCAGGAATTGGTCTCGGTGACATTGGTGCCATATTGGAGATAGGTTGAGAGTTTCACAGTAGACTGCACATACAGTGCAAAAGAGCACTTCAAGACATTCTGTAGTCAGAGGACTGTACATATTACTATACATACATGGGAAATTTTGGGTTGCTTTACCAACACTCCCTTGTAAAATCCATATATATCAATGAGCCAAATTCAT